>JAHWFP010090204.1:0-12896 GCA_023313725.1 Lithobius niger
TATTACTGTATACATGTTGCACCTTACGGGCTTTTATTCATGCAAATCATTTTTCGGTGCTTTTATCCTTCAGTTCAGAATGGAAACAGTAATCATCGTTCATTTATTCGCACACACATTATTACCGCTTATTCTAACTATAACAATGAACTCGAAAAATGAAAATGTGGTTCATTTTACGTGAGGTCAACGAATTTTTTCCCGCTCATGCGATAATGGACAATGGAATTCTGTCTTTTTTAAGAAATTTGCATTTTTGCCTGTCGATTCGTTTAAAGTAGCAAAAATGGCTACTGAGTGAGTGTTGATTTATATTTACAAAAATAAAGTAAATAAAAAAATTATTGCCAACCTCAGTCACAATACAGTGGCCTGGGTTGCCACTGTGCCACACATTACAGAACAAAACACGGTGTAAAGTCAGCATCACTATTACGCATTGATCATTACGTCAATTCCAACTACGGAGACTCAATGCGGACATTAATTGCACACCATACTCTTATGTTGCTAAGGCAATTAAAGAAAAGAAACCAACGGTTTGTAGACTCAGCAAGCTAGTAGTAGCACACATAAAATTAAATTACTAGGTATGAATTCTTGCCAAAATGGCACTAGACTATATTAAGAGAAAACCAATAGTGTAATTATCTTTTGCTTCAGTTCTCTATTGTCTGGAATGATGTAGAAATATGTTGACCATTTTTAAATGTTTTTGTTTGCAGTACATGGTACACCAACGAGAAGAAACACCTCTAATAAGCTACATTCTAGCCATTAATGGTGAAAATTCAATTTTCGGATTGGCAAATTACGCTAAACACCGAATGGAAGAGGTGAGTATAAGCAGGAAACAATATGGGAGTAATAAGTTCTAAATTTCAGAATGCATATAGTGAATGGTAGAAATGATGATTTAGTTTTTGTTCGTGATGTCCATAGACTATCAAAACGATGATAAACAGTGCAGCCAAAAAGCAACATTTCGTTTCTAATGGTACAAATTGTTGGCTGACGTTCTATAACATTCTATTTGTTACTCTTAGTCCAAACTATGGAAACAGAAAGCTGACGTCGCAAAAAGATATTCAGGAACTCACAAATTTTTAAGTTTGCACTTCACACATAAGGGTGGCTAGCCATGTCATCGACATATTTTCATACCGTCATCCTGGCGCACATCAACTTGCCCCTCAGGACTGTCTTGTTTTTGACGCCCTTGTGGCCTCAGAATTGTTCAGTGTTAACTAGTTCATTACATGCCCATGAAAGCATTAACATTAATCAGTACCATACTAGACTGGAAGTAGGACGGTCAGGGCACTGCCAGAAAAAAATGTATCTGTCCCACGACACCGACTTTCGACTTAAAACTAAACTCCAAAATAAAAGTTCTTTCAGAAATTCAGTATACGACAGTGCACAAATACCGCAAATCAATTAAAATTTTTTGTGTAGTTCAGCGAATAAAGTTAGCATACATTTTTTTAAAGACACCATTATTACAGTTAAAATCTAAGGGTGGAAGGTAAATTCCCACCTTTGATAGGCAGCTCTTGCCCACGAAATCAAAATCATTCATCACTGGTCATGTTTTTTTTTTTAATAATTATTTGCAAGACGTGATAATGCTGTTCGTTATTCCAATTTTCCGAATGCGACCATCGTCTTAGCTCACCTGACAGTGGCCAATACAAGTCGCTAAGGATTATGGGGAAATGGTGCCGGTTTCAGTTTCTTAATCAATTTAATATGAGACTTAATATTATAGGTTTAATATGGACAAGAAAGTAAATCGCCGAGAATGTCCCATTAGCGAATTGTTGTTATTTACTGAGGTCTTATTGTTATAAACCACTTTGCAAGATAGCACGACAAGTTTAAAATGATTGTTAAAGCGATTGTGAGATTCTTAAAAATATCACTCGTACATTTCTTGACATTGTTAGTGCGTGTGCAACAATGCTTGAAGGGAAGGCAGTATCGGTGATTTTTTTGTCTTTTCCAATTCATGAGAAGGGAAGGTTCATTGCTCACAGAAGTAATAGTTTAAATGCTGAGTCTGGCAGTAGGTAAAGCTCCAAGAAAGGTGCCCATGCACACTGCTAAATTTCGAAAAAAGTGACAAGTATATTTTTTTTTCAGACAAGGAGGATTAACAGAAGGCAATCACCTTGTGTTGGACTGAGTGACCACATATCGTGTGTCATCAGGTGTTTGCAACGGAGTATTATGAACTCCGTGAATACGAAGTGTAGGTATGTAGCATCTTGAGTTTAATTTTCTTAAAATTTAATTTACTGCTGTAAATTATTTTTTCTATTCCACTCTTTTAGCTAAGGCATATCCAGCTGTACACTCACCCTACCTTTTAGAGCTATTCCTTTTAGAGTTTTCTTAACAGACCCAAAACTGCTGTAACAGTTACTTGTTGTAGTCAGACAGGGTGACTATAAAGCAGCGACTACCGCTGCGGAAAAAAAAGGAAATTGTTTCGGTAAGGCTATTTAACAAATTGTTTTATTGGCCGTGTGAGCGAAGCAATTGTAGTCGTTTTTTTTTTAATGAAGCTATTTATTATTGCCTGTCTGGTCTAACAGTCTGCCTCTCTGTCGGTTTTGTTTCGCAAATTGTATCCAAATATGTGAATTGATTTGGAAGAACTTGGCAGGAATATTATTTCACCACTTCAGAAGACTTATAAAGAGTTCCATAGAAACAAGGAATGCTGGGCAGAATTAATTGGGCTCGGATTCATGGCATGATGGGAACAAAGCTTCACTCGACGAATTTTAGTACCGTACTACAGAATGCAACCACCTTAGGAATTATAAATAAAATGGGTTTTCTTTGTAAGCTAGCTCAGGCGGCAGATCGATTGGTGTCCAGATCTTAGGGGGATTTGATTCTGGGTCGAATTTATGCAATGGCCGGAATTTTTTGTTGTTGAAATACTGGATATGATTTAAAAGATCAGTTTCATCACATGACACGTTGAAAATAAACAGAAGAGAATTGTGGCAGATGGCATCAAAAGAAGGCTAAAGTGATTGTGCCCTACCCGAATCCAGAAGAAAGAAAAAAAATAAGAAACACACAGAAGGATAAACGCAAATATCCAAAGGTGCTTTGAGAGAATTAATACTGGTATCTCCACATAATGTTTAACAACGACAACCTTTAATGTTGTACTAAATTAATGGTACACTACCGTTTGCCAACCCCACACGATCGGCTGACTTCAACCCTAAGCCTGTTTTTAACAACCAAACTCACCCTCTTATACTTCACGCAAGCATGTTATTACACATAAACTAAACAATACTACCAGCTTAACATTATTTCTTCACAACTGGAGGCAGCCGCGAAAAGCTATGACTAACGTTCAACTTGGAATGGTTACCAAGCGGCATGAGATTGTGAACACTGGAGTTTTAGCAAAGACATAAAAATAATTGTTTTTTTTTTCCGTTGTCGGTTGGATTGTTGACGATTTGGAACGTATGGCTGAGATCTCACGTATTTTGTCGATTCGCTGCGAAATAAAGTAAAACGGAAGGTTGTGAAGACCGTTCTGATGCAGTAGTTAAAATAGATGTCTACAAAGCTTAATTAGATGCCACTAAAAGGACACAACATTGAAAAAGAACTAATCTTAAGAAGGTTTAGAGGTTTTTGAATACGCTCTAGGACAGGCAAAAGGAAAAATTTTTAAAAATGGTGACAAAATGTTCAGTACAGATTCGAGCCCGTCTTTTGTAAATATTCTTGTGCCTGACTAATACTTTTTTGTAGTGTTCGAAGCGCTGAAATAATAGTGTGTCAATAAAAACTGACATGTTGTTGTATTAATTGACGGTGATCACGTAAAGATATTGTACTAATTAAATAAATTGGTGAAACAGCGATTGCAGGGATAGGAGGATGTAGGGGATCGGAGGTTGGCACTTTGGATTGCGGTTTTTATCTGTAATTTATTAGGTTAGGTTATGATGCTAGTCCGTAGTAAGCTCCAGCAGATAAAAAAAAACAAATAAAAATAAATAATATTGTGACACTTGTTTGTATTAAGTGTGTCAACAAAGTCCTAAAAAAAACAAATTGTCAGTGTGTCTTGCTGATCGAAAATGACAGTTCGAAATTTAGGAACTTACGAATATAAACATTGGAGAATAAATAAAGCTATGATTGTGACAGTAGTTATGAATATCTGGAGTTGTAAAGATAATGTAAGGTAGACTTATAAGACTTAGTGGCGGGGTGTAAAAGCCACATTTCTTTTTCGTTTAGTGTTATGCAGATCGGGAAAGGTTTTTTGGTCACGGAAATTTGTTACCCGGTTAAGCTTAAGAAATTGTAAAGGTTTGAAATTGTCGAATAGTTGGTGTATGTATTAACTCACCGACTTCTCACTATGAAAGTTGCTCTTCAGAGAAACTTGTTGTCAGCGTTGTGAAATTCTGACCAAATTGACAGACCTAACGTAACACTTATCAACTCCATGACAGTAAAACATTCACAAAAAACCACCAAACCAAAACACCAACAACTACAACTGTACACACGCAAAGTTGTTGACGTCATCTACATAATGTCGTTAAAATACTCCACTAATATGTAGGCCTTTTGTTACATACAACACACAGTTATAGAGCAGCGTCATGTGACGTCATATTGGCTACAAGAGATATAGCTGCAAGGGGCACTAGATTAAAACGGAGGGTTAAACAACGGCACTTCTCTTCAAGTCAGTGCTTTGAGAGCAGATTTCATAGGCTTAAAAAACATTGTTTTCTCCAATCCCTTATGTTGCGAGATTGTAATTGGATAACAAAGATTCCACTTGCTTAAAAATGTCAGCAACTGCCAACAAATCGACAAAAATCGTGCATTATAGGCCTAAGAAATCCACTCTTAACAGCATTGTCTTCAGTAAGACGCCCTTCGTTCCCCCCCAACAGTGACCCTTGCAGCTATCCCAGTTACTGGCTGCAGCATAGAGTTATATACAATAATACAACGTTGTTTTATTGAAAAGTTGAAAAGTTTTCGTTCTCGCTCACTTTTCTTGAAGCCCTACATCAAACCAAAAATATAATATTTTTTTAATATGTCACAACACAAGAGAGCATTAAAATCACACCATAATCTCCATTTATTCAATTCCACTTTTAGAGATCGTTCATATGCAATGGCTGCCAGAAGTCACATGGGAGATTTATTCAGTTAGTAAAAAAAAATTACTACCCTTTTTCCAACCTCGAGTTAATAACTTCTAAATTGTTGTGAGTAGTGATGCTGAGAGCTGTATTGGCAGCAAGTAAAACAATTAAGTTTGCTCCTTAACGTCGGTTCTGAATCATTATAGGCTGCAGATCCTAGACAATGACCAGCAAACCAAAACATTACTCGCTTTCTTTTTTCCAGATCATGAAAGTTTTTCTCTTGTGAAATGAAAAAGCGAGACGTGTATTTCCAAAATAAACTGTATTCCACTACGTGAGATAGAATACACTATTTCATGGGGTGGAGTCTCTTGAAGTCTCCATCGTGTAGTTTTTAGTTCTGTCTGTCTTTTCACCTCATTTGGATGTGATGTTTTGTATTTGAGATTGCTCTGAAGTTGAATGACTTTACGAAGTCAATTCAATTAAAAAAATATATACCAAGAAACGCAATACGGATATACTAAAAAGCATGTGATAGCCAGCAACACAGAATCCTTTTTTGAACTGGTTGGCCCTTCCTCAACGGGTGGCAACTCTCTTAAATTGCGTGTACTTGCATCTAGACTTGAGTAGTCGGAAACACTTCTTCGCCCTGCGTGTCGTTAAATGTTGGAGTTTGCTGCCGGAGGAGGTGGTCACTGCTCCTTCATTTGCGGCATTCCGTAGGGCGTCGCTGCGATGTGATCTCACAAGTACCTCCGCCGTGTGTATTAACCTCCTTTTGTTTTCCCTCTTTTTTGGGTTTTGGTGTTCGGTTTAAATTCTCCTGAGACGGTGTTTGTGTTCCTCCCTGTTGACCATTTTTTTGGGGTTGACAAAATTTGTGTATTATTATTATTATTATTATAAAATTTTAAGTGTTTAAGTTTCTGCATTTTTATTAACATGTTGAAAACTTGCATTGTTTAATAACGGTGCAGAATTATGTGCCAAAATGTCGGTCTTTAAGGGTATACACAATGTACTGATTGCATGTACACCACATGACAGCGTCAAAACAATTTGTACACTGGTTAGATTAATTTACTAAGTTCCGGTTATTCTTACCCAGATTGCCTTACATGCTTGAAGAGGCAGATCGCATTCGAGAGTGTGTTACACCAGAAGAGTTTAAGGAAGTATTTTTAGCTACGAGCAACGCATTGTCTTCAGCTGAGGAGAACACATGTGGATGTCCAGGTAAATGCCGGGATGTTTCTTACCCAGTCGAAACGTATGAAAGGACGCCTCAGCCAGACAACAAGGATTACTTCCAGCTGGCCATACTACTACCCGACAATAGAATTCAGGTTATAAGTGAGCAGAAAGTATATACCTATGTCTCTCTTTTCTCCGATATTGGTGGAGGAATTGATCTTTTTCTCGGCATTTGTATTTTTCACCTACTTGAAATTGCTGAGATTATCTTTCTAAGATTTCAAAGATATTGTGCAATGTGAGAGAAGCAAATTCATCATTAAATCACAAGCTGAGCACTGGTATTCGTGTTCTTGTATAATTTATACGTATAAAGTTCGCCTATTTCAATATTTTAAAAGTAGACAAGTGGCTAGCTGGATCACCCAAGGAAAAAAAAAATTTAATCCATGATAACAAGTTTTGAATCGCAGTTGGTGAATTCTTCAGTTATAAAAAGTGTAACCTAGTAAACAAAAATGACTGTAACAATAGAAATGCTATATTTAACACAGGGTGACAAATTGTGCACTACATTAACATAAAAGTCGTCTTTGCATTGATGCATTGTTGTTGTTGTTGCATTGTTCATTATATGATTCACATGTTTCATGCTGCACTGGGCGATTATCACCGGCTAGACTTCTGGTTACACAAAGTTTTCCCTAAATACTCAATAAATTTTCAAAATAATATGTTATGATTAGTTCTAAGGCGATGCGGACTTGCTTATTATGAAAGCCTAAAAACATACCAAATTTAAGGCCTGATATGGATAAGATTTATAAAGGAAGCCTTCATTGGCAATGGTTTTCGTGTGTAACACTGTTCATGTCTGTTGAATGCTAACATTGGTGCGTTAGTCGTCATTAAAAAGTTTGTTAAACCCTTTCCTTTTTGTACGAGAGAAAGAAAGACTGAGACTGTCTTTGGATTTTGTATGTATCGTTTTATTTATTTAATTAAGAATTACAACTCCTAGAAAAGCAAGTAAGCAATGTCAATTTTCAAAACAATTTAAAACGACCACCAAGAAAAACATAAAAAAATTAAACACAACAAAAACTAACAGTTCAACAAAACTAACTAGTATGTCTCTTTGATCAACGAGAATAGGACACAGTTTCTTCCTTTGTGCTCTAACTGTTATGACAAGATAGCTTCTGTACAAAAATATTTTATGAGTTCGAAAACGATATTATACCTAGCCTATGAGATATATTAGATTTTTTCTTATTTTTATTGTTTTAATATGATATTTTGACTGGTCCTTGCGGAAAAATATAATAAGGGAAATAATTAATCATCAGTTTACAACATCTACAAGACGTGACAGTGACTGAACTCTTTGCAGAAGTAGAACCATTTCTAAATTTTGAATATTGTGTAAAACGTAAATATAACTAAGTAATATGCCACCTCTCACTCAGCTTGGTAATTCTAGTCTTAAGATCCGAATTGTGTACCTAGTACAGACATTCACTACTGTGTTAGTTACCTTACAAAAAATGTAAAGGAAGAATTAATATTACTGCATGAAGTTTGCATGAACTACTGTCAACAGTGCATATTAAACAACCATTTTCTTTCTTACTCATTTCATTGTTTATAATTGTTTTTAACTGTTTATAGACACAAATTGTACGCACCATGCAAAACAGCAGCTACAATTTTTTCTTTTAAAAGTAAAAATTATACTATATTTGTTAAAAAATACGATTCTTGACGACTCGTAATCTTTAAGTCATTTCAAACTTTTATAACTAGTGAACTGAATTAGACACACTCAGAGCGAGCAGAGTGACCAATATTGGCAATCTATTACTCTTATGTACAGAAGCACGAAACAACTATGCAATAGTTATTGGTTAAAATCGAGCGGTTATCATTTTTTAACCCACGGCTGCGATTATTGGCCCAGCTCGAGTATGCAAATAAGTCGAGGGTGGAATCCGATACTTATTTGCATATGACAGCCGGGACATAAATCGCAGCCGTGGGTTAAAAATCGATAACCGCTCGATTTTAACCAACAAATGATTCATACCACGGTTGGAACGTCTAGTTAACTCCTATTTAATTATTGTGTTTGTGTTTTGTGAAAATTGCTTCAAGAAATATGGTAATCAATTTGTATGTTGCATGAATGAAGGTCATTCCATTTTAGTTTATGGAGGGGGGAGTGGGTGGTAGACGGACGAGTCCTTTGGGTCAACTTTGTGGAAGGAGGGGGAAGTGGGTGGGAAGGACACACGCTTTTTTTGGCCAGATTTCACGCTATAAGCTCGCGTATGTTTTTGAAGTTATGCAAGTGAAAAAAACTTCGATAAGATATAGCAGGGATAGAATGACATTGTTCTAAGATATGCTGGAGAGGTGTGTAATTCATTTCTTGCGTTTGTAGTTTGAGAATTATTAAAAAAATACGGTAATAGGATACCGTTATGAATGAAGGTCATTTCATTTTAGTTTGTGAGGGGGGAAGTGGGTGGCATACGGACGAGCCCTTTGGGTCAACTTTGTGGAGGGAGGGGGAGTGGGTGGGGAGGGGACACGAGTCCTTTAGCCAGATTTCACGCGATATGCTCGCTCATGTTTTTTAAGCTGTTCGAGTGAAAAACTTCGATAAGAGGTAGCAGGGATAGAATGACACTGTGCTGGGACATTATGGCAAGGTATGTAATTCATTTTGTGCATTTGTAAATTGAGAATTGTTTAAAAACTACGTTAATAGGGTATCGGTATGAATGAAGGTCATTCCATTTTAGTTTGTGGAGGGACGGTGGAGTTACGCGGAGTGTATACGCTTAGTTATGGGCTAGACATGTGAGAGTTAGCATGGATAGGATTTCAAGTTAAGTAATTCCTTTTGTAGTTATTTATTTATAGTTAGTTAGTTATTTATACTTTTTTGCACGCTGTGTTTGGTTGTTGGTGTGTGCGTTCCCGCTCTCATGATCTGGAAGTGTCAAAAGGGTAGGTTATCGGCAAAAGTATTGGGTAACGTAATAATCCACACTTTTTGCGATGACGCACACTTCCGGTCATGGTTAACGGGATTTAACCTATGGAAATTTACATGGCGTTGAATTAGCGTGACCTCAGCCGTGGTATAAATATATAAACGATGTTACTTTATATCCAATATCATAGTTTATTTCCTATATCATTTAAAAGTTTGGAATTTGGTCAACTTTCGAAGTGATATATAAAATATAATACAATTGGAAAAAGTTTTTTACGATAATAATTTATTATTTTGCATTTTGCTTTAGCATAAGAGTTGATATATTTTAAATTTTTTGGCAGTTGCTTAAATAACGTTTTAGTATAAAATCTTCCCTCATATTATCGTATTAGTTCCTCGATAAAGGGACTGTTAGTTGCATGTGTCTAATTCAGAGTTTCGGCTCTCTTTTTAATTTAACACAGCTTTACATAGGTACTGCATGTTTAATTATTCCTATAATATTTAAAATGGTGTGATTGTTATGAGTTGAGAAGTTTTCTTTTTATTCCTTTTCTGAAACAGTGCCTTACAATTTTGTTTTGCACTTTCTGTAATATAGTAGTATAGTTTTATTTAGCTTTTCCATAAATTTCAATTCAATATGTTATCAGCAATCAATGAGTGCATTATAAATCCTATTTTATATTTGATGGCTGAATATATTTTTTAGATAGCAGACTTTTAGCATCAATTTGTAAAGTTTCTTAATAAATGCAGTAATACGTTTGTAATTTTCTTTCTCAATTTTGTCATAGTGCAGGTTTACTGATAAGTTATCTACAGTGTCTACATGCGACGTTTTAATATCTAATTAAACAGCTTTATCTTCGCTGATGTATTCTACGTTACTTATGTGCCTATATTGGATTGTTTTGAAGTTATCGTATTGAACGAAAACTAAGATTACACACTTTCGAACTTATCTGGTATATTCCAGTGACATAGTTTAGTTTGATTGCTACCTATAAAAACGTATCGTCGGATCCTCGAATCAGCAAAAACAGGGTGGTAGCCATTTGCGGCGGCAAAGTCAGACGAGTTCTTGTACTCTGATTGGCTAGTTTCACCTTTTCAACTTTAGCACTTCACGTTCTCTGATTGGTGAAAGCTCTTCCACCCCGTAATTGTGAAATGAAAGCTGTGATTGGCGGCGGTAGATTCCATATTTGAGAGACGAGCTTCATGATTGGCTGAGACTGTTTCAACAATTCCATCCTTCAAGAGAAGATCGCGAGAATTTAAGGCCTTCGTTCTTTCTATTGTTGTTGTTGCTGTTGGGGAAAATTTAGTTTTCACCTAGAAACCAAACCAATGAACCGATTTTCATTTTATAGCTCAACACGTAGGTATTAAAAGAACCAGGGTCTTTTGAACGCTATTTTAATGTAGCTACAATTTTGTTGTTGTTGTTGTATTCGTGTTTCGGATATGTACAATTTTGAAACCCAGTAGTTTTTTCCAGACGTGACATAGACCAACGAAAGTCGGTATATGGGGTCACATCATAACTAATTTACTGCATTAAACATTTTCTTGACAACACCCGATCCGTTTGGCCCAAGAAATCGCCAAGGCCTCGCAGCATCCCCCTATGCTAGCTCCAAGAAGCTGATATACCGAGAAATAGTAGCTGTTGGTACTAAAAGCATGCATATTGGTACACAAGTCATTCTTAGCAGTACAAATCGAAACAGGCATGGAGCCTAATGACATACAACCAGAGCCTCCCCAGCATCACCTCCACCTTGTGCACCATTACAAAGCATCCATGACCATACATTTTTGCTGAATGTACTAGAAGCATGCATTGTAGCAGTAGACATCGAACTACATAATCCCTATGAGAACCCCCCCCCCCATGCCTCACTGTGTCCCCTCCACAAGGCTGACGACCAACAAATTCTAGTTCGATTTATACTGCTCAGAATGGCTTGAGTACCAAATTTCATGCTTTTAGCTCTATCTACAAGAATTTATAGAATAAGCCGTAGGGAAGGGGCACAGGGGGTGCTGGTGGCCTTCTAAAATGGTAGAGGGGGGCATCTAAAATGGGTTCCACACCTAGTTCGAATTGTACTGGATATAATAATTTCTATACCAAATTTATGCTTTTAGCTCGATCTTCAAGAATTTGTTGGTCAAGCCTCAGGAAGAGGGAACAGGTGCACTGATGGTTCGATTTGTAACACTAAGAATAACTTCTGTACCAATTCGTGTTGTAGCATGATCAGCAAGAATTTGTTGGTCAATAACCTTGTAGAGGTGAGTTTGGTGGGGGTGCTGGAAGGGCCTTATGGGGTATCTCGAGGCGGTTCCATAACTAGCTAGATATGTAAGGTAAGAATAAATTGTGTACCAAATTTCATGGCTTTTAGCTCTATGTGTATGATTAGCCCAAATTTTGGCCCTGAACAGCACTTCACCTGGAGATCGATCCAATGAACCGATGTACGTTTTATAGCTTAAAACGTAGGTATGAACTCAATTTTAATGTGACTACAATAATCTTGTTGTTCTTCTTGTTAGTAAATTTTGCTCTCTCCTAGGGATGGAACCAAAGAACCGATTTTCAATTTTTATTCCTTAAAGTTGAGTATTAAAAAGGCTAAGACTCTTATAATAGTTACTTTAAGGTGATTACAGTTTTTTTTTTGTTATTCTTGCTGGGACAAGAAAAAGTAACAGAATAGTATTAAAAAATGCTGATGTGAAAATGCGGATATAAGCCTTAAAAAAAACTAAAATCCCTAAAGGAACAAATATAATAAAAGGACATGTAAGATATCAGCGTCGTACTAATACATGTAAAAGAAGCTTCAACCTTTCTTTGGGATGCTGGAGGTTCTTTTACATGTGTTACTGCGACGCTGATGGCTTACATGTCTTTTTCTTGTATCTATTCCTTCAGACTTCTAGTTTTTTAAGGCTTTACATCCGTATTTTTAAGCTTTTTTTTTTAATACTAATGGAATCAACACGTTAAGAAATTTGAACCATAAACTGAAAACTGGAGAAAACAATTTAACATGCCAAAACTGGAACTGAACCATAAACTGTTGTCTGGTTGCGATCCTGAACCAGAATCGAACAAAAAAAAAAACAAGCTTTTTCAGTAAGGAACGTGATAAATATAAAGACAAGCAAATGCTTTAACAGATCAATTGGGTAGCTGTTTAGTATTGCTTTATTCCCTCGTATTAGTAAGTTACGCCTAAATTTAAATTTTTTCAAAGCCAATTTTTATTATATTTGTTAACATATGTCGGCCTGTCACTGAGTTAATAAAAAAACAATAACTCAAAACCGATATTTTTGAACCAGTTAAAAAAATACTATACTGAAACAGAGTTTCTATTTTCTGAAATGAGCGTAACTGGAACCGAAACACTAGCCACAGTTGAATGTAATCTGAACCAGAACCCAATTTTTATTTTTTCAGTTCGATTCCGGGGTTGAACATTGGAGGGATGGGGGGGGGGGGG
>JAHWFP010090204.1:19154-64221 GCA_023313725.1 Lithobius niger
CATCGTTCAGGATGCAAACGGACCCCCTCCGCATCCACTCCTCAAGGATCCTTCCCTTGTGGGACTGACCAGGCGGCATCAAGCAATCAAGAACGGTTTTTAATGTGGGTGAATTAAATTTTAAGCCTAGTATCCGGAAGTAAATCTTGTTAGGCTATACAGTTTGTTGGTTTGAGTTTGAGTTAAAAGTTTTTTTGGCTGAGTGTTATTCTAGTGAGTATTATTCTGGCTGGCCAAGTTTCTGCAAAATCGTCGTCATCAGAAAAAAAAACGTCGACACCTACAGCTACTGCCATTTTTAGCGACACAACGAAATAAAAATTAGGACAATAGTGAACGTTTGAAACACGCGCACATACTCAAAGCTAATTGTTACTCATTGCTAATTTGTATAATCACTACCGCATTACCACAATAGTTGGAAGAATTGATTGTCACAGTAAACATTGTTGCAATGGAAATCAGCCCACAGAAATAGTCCAAAACAAAAAGAAAAAAAAAGGAAACAGAAAACTTAGGCACACAAAATTTATTGAACACAAAAAGTTACCATGGGTACAGATAAGTTATACCCATGGTTTGCAACAATGCCTCAGAGAATATGGGATTTACAACTCGCTTTTGGCTTGGAGTCTGTTGGCATCCTTGGAGGTGTAACCCCGGTATCCTCCTGGGCATTGTTGCAAACCATGGGTATAACCTATACATGTTGATATGTTTTACAATCGTAATGAAATTTACATATTCGTAAATTCGTATTCTTTAACTGAACGCATTTCTTATGGCTACTTGTTGAGGTAGCCAATGGGAATGATGACATTACAAGTTTCCAGAAGTTGTTTATGTTGAGTCTCAGGCATAATCCAATGTTTAGCTGAGCTGATACACAACCCAAGTCTACCACGGTTCTCCGTGTGGTATCCTTACAGGTGGGTGCAGTTGGTCAATCACTTCACGAGAAGGCTGCAGCATAAATTATTGAGGTTTCCTGAAATAACCTTTTGACCCAGTAATTAAAAACAAAACAGATTATGCAACAATTATTCTGGGTCGATGTAGTTAAATAATTAATTAGTTTTTCAGGGGGGGGGGAAGTGGGTTCTGGCTGAATGGAAGTGGATTGCAACATAAATGCGTGATGGTGGTTGCTTAGGTAGCTTGTCTCGGAAATCAATATTAACCAGCAAAAGCACGGTGAATTAACAACGCCGGTATTTCAGCGTGACTGATCGACCGTGCAGGGCGAGTTTTGTTAACATGTAAGATTTTCCATAAAATATACTGTTATCAAACCAAGAATGCAGTTTTGTTTATATCAATTTGCATTATATGCCATAATCGTCACTTATCAAAGGCTCATGGTGTGAGTATGACTAATTAGGATTAAAAAATCTTTTACAGAACACTATTTTAATATTACAATTGATTGTAACTAGAGACTTTTAAAGTTTGCCTTTAAAACCGAGAACTACTGGAGAGTATTCCGGATGGTAAAAGGGCACAAATGGACGAAGCTTTACATTACAAAAATTAGGCTTCCGGTCATTTAGCCGACATGTATTGGGCACGACAGACAATCGGCTGACTATACTTTGTTCCACATTATGTTTTCAGAAAATTGACTGTATGACACCACTTTTTCTTCCACTACTAGTGCAAAAAATTTACAAACATCCCATTCGTAAACTCTAACAGTAACTTTGTTAAGTCTACAAGTGTGATATTCACATGTTTTTGCACTCTAAGTGCAAGGAAGCGAGTCGTCATCCAGGCAGTTTTCTGAAAACATAATGTGGAACAAACTATAACAAAAAGTCGAACACGACCTTAAGGGTCGATGCTGTCGAAAGACAATGCTCCTTGTGCGTCACATACTGATTACATCATAATAAAAGAAAGGTGGTCGTAATACGTCAAAAAGGAAATGCATTAAAAACTGTTAGCTCATCCTCATAAAGAATAATTCCTGCTGGAAAGCATGTGTGGTTGACTGGTGTTCGGGCGGATTTACGCAACCACAATTTTCTCGCTCACTGGCGTTTGCTAAATTTGCTCGCTGCTTCTCACTTTTACAGGAGAATGCGGCTTTCTAGTTGTCTATATGTAGTAGCCATGGCAACACTGCTGATGCAGATCTTCTCCTCGTGCTTCGCAACACGACACACGATGCGTTCAACATGACAGCGTTGACAACAAGAAAGCAATTATTGTTGCAGTTCAGAACGACGGACAGATTCCTGAATGCCGGCATTCGATGGTTTGTCTTCGATTCGCTAACCCCAAAATAGACGCCATGTTGGATTTTGAATTCTTGTTGTGAGCAGCTATTTATTCTACCGTCGTCAGATCACTGCCAGAAGTTGTTCTTTGCACGAGTGGCCAATTTTGTTTATAGTGTGTAATGATAACAATATTATAGCACTGTTTAAAATTACTGCTGCATTTTGTTCCTTTTCCGTGTTGTTATTTATAATAAATTTAATTTGTTATCTTTTATCGCATACATTTAGTAGAAACGGGAAACTAATCGTAAGTAAATAACAGTTGACTAGCAAATAGCGTTTGGCGAGCGAGAAGGTCTCATTACTTAAACGGACCCTTATATCGTGGAGCTAGAAGGATGGAGTAAATACGCTTCACGAGACTGAGTGATGAGGCATGCTTACGGAATTGTTTCAGAGCCAGCGTGATGTCACAGTGAGGCGCCGTTTTACATGTTTTGTTTGAAAGCGTCATGTAAAGAGCAACGTGTTATAGTTTGTTCCCCATTATGTTTTCAGAAAACTGACTGTATGATGTCACGCTTCCTTGCGCTACGAATGCAAAACCTTGTGAATATCACACTTGTAGAGTCTACACAGTTACTGTTACAATCTACGAGTGGGATATTTACGTGTTTTTTGTACTCGTAGCGGCAGGAAACGTGGCGTCATACCGTCAGTTTTCTGAAAGCATAATGTGGAACAAACTATAGCAAGTGGGGTGAACCATGTTCCATATATACAATGATGCTAACGCACAGGTAATTTAAAGAAATTGTAATCCCGCTACTTCGTTTGTGTTGCGAAGTGTAAATTATTTAAACATTTGTGATGGCTGGAAACGATTAGAAGTTTTTGATAGGCCGTACTCAGACTGCTGTGTTAATTATTTGATAGGCTACACATTATGATAACAGAAAATCATATTTTCTGTGTAATTAATCTATACGTGACCAAAACAAAAACAAAAAAAAAAACATGCTAGACTCTACGCACTTAAAAACAGAAAGCCACAGGATCAACAACAGTTTAAAAAATGCAGATGCAAACCTATTTACGTTGCCTTTTGGACTTACATGTCATACTGCCTGAGCAGGGAATTGAGCCCACAACCTTTGAAACCGAAAGCCGAGGCACTACTGCTGAGCCATGCTGACACGGCCAAAAGGCAAGCGGATTCTGCAGCAAAAGGGGCCCTTTCTGGCCCTCTCGGAAGGGATCTCAGCCTTGTTCCCTCGGACGCTTTTCCAACTCTGCGTCTGAGGTTACACGCTTTTTGGCAAGCCTCGTGGGATGGACAGGACGGCAATAAATTACGAGCTATTAAAGACACTGTTGAGGAATGGCACTCGGCGTGTCGCCGCAGTCGCCGTGAGGAGGTGGTGTTGGCCCGTTTGCGCATTGGTCACACTCGACTTACTCACTGTTTCTTTTTGCGGGGGGTTGACCCTCCTGAATGTTATTGGTGTCGGCGGCCACTTACGGTCCGGCACTTCCTTGTTGATTGTTGCCATCTTGATGGTTTTCGTTGTCGTTTCCATCTTCCGCATGACATTGTGCGTCAATTGGGCGATAAGTCTGTCCTCCTGTCCGGTGTTTTTCAATTTTTGCAGGAGGTACAGATGTATGACAAGATTTAGGTTAGAGGTTTGAATAATATCTCTGTAATGTGTGGTGCAGTGGCAACCCGGACCACTGCACTGTGACTGAGGTTGGCGCTAATGACCAAGCTGTCGACGTGCCATTAAGCCTCATTCCCCCCCCCCCCAAAAAGGAAACGTCCCTTAGTGGCTATCGAAAGTATTTTGTTTATATGTATATATACACGTGTTAAATGCTGCCTATGGACGTTTCCTTTTGACCGTGTCGGTATGGCTCAGCGGTAGGACCTCGGCCTTTGGTTTCAAAAGTCGTGTGTTCAATTCACCGCTCAGGCAGTCTGACATGTAAGTCCAAAAGCCTATGTAAATAGGTTTATATCTGCATTTATTTAACTCTTGGCAGTTGTTGTAAAATAAGAACAGATAGTGGCTTTTTTTTTGCTTTTCGAGAAGAAGTTTTTTTTTAGTAAATAGTAGTCAGTCTAAAATTTTGGATAGGCCAGATGTGTCGTAAAAACTTATTCATCCGAAAATATACATTTTCAGTATGTTTATTTCATTCCGTAAATCATCCTTTAAACAAGGGGGGGGGGGGAATTGAGGCTTAATGGCGCGTCGACAACTTGGTCCTTTAAACAAGTTTAGTATTTTAATCATTAATATATCGTAGTTAAAATACGATCTAAAAAAAATTTCATAGTATTCTAACAGAACACAAGGATCTTATCTACATATACCTTGTTATTTTACTAAGGCAGGTCTACACAAGAGCCTTCATTACTCTTATGTAGTGAAAATATAACTTTGGTAGCTTTCATATTTTTTTCCAAATTAGGACAAAACACAGCAAAAATAGCATAAAACAAATAAACAAAGCAGCAAAGCTTGGCTTCATGTTGTCTACAAGTTTTAAAAGTGTTGATTTTTTTTAGCAAATCATTGTTATTCATGTCTTAAACCAAAAAAAAAAACTAATAAACAAAAAAGTTGGGCAGAGCCATTATTTTAATGTTTAGTATAACCAGGTTTCTTTTCGGTTGCTCCTTCCCCTTTTTTAACATGGAGAAGGCGAAATTTTTTTTTGGAGGGGGAGAGTAGAGAGCAGAAGTAAAATAAGTATCGCACACAATTTTTGGGGTCATATTGCCGTACACCCTTAAATATTGTTTGACTAGAGGATAACAGGTATTAAAAACTTACTTTTACTGAAAAGTTATTTACGGTCATTTGTGCAAGTATTGTTCCAAAAGTGGGAAGAGGGTACACATCATCCATCGATGGAATTATACATTTCAACCACATATAAGTACAGTTGACTCATTGAGGGCAAGTAGTCCAAGTGAACTTAGTGAATTTTAGGAATTAAATGCTGACGTACTAACAGTTCTAGAAAATCAATACGTACACTTAAACGAAATAATAATAAAAATCAGAGTAGAACCAGCGGATTTACAATTCTTCGAATTTGTGCGGCTAACTAATTAATTTTGGCAATGGATTTTACCGTGATTTTACAGTGAATTAAATATAAATGATCCATCGAACTTTTACGTTTTTCTTGCTGCAGTGAGTCAGAAGAACATGAGGATTTTTTCTTAGTTCGTCCTCCTGGGTACAAATCAAGGGACGTACCTGTAAATATAACAAGTAAGTTAAAAATTGTTAGGTAACTTTTCTTGTTTTTTTGTTTGTTTCGGCACTGGGCATAGCAAGGTGACATAATAAGTGGTGTAAACTTGTATAATGAATTAATTTATTTTAAAATTAAGAAATTCAAAATGTGTTCTTCTGAACGTAAAAAAAAATATTGTTTCCTACTCTGCTTTGAAACATGAATTAAAAAATATGGTTCCTCAGCCGTGTACCATATTGTTATCCAACTAAGACCGTTTTTTTTAAGTATGGGCACAAATAATCTAGATGTTGTTGTGGCATTCCCTTAGTATCCTTCCTTCCTTCCTAAAAAAATTATTTTTACATATGAGAAGACGTTAAAGCAGTCGACGTTTCGTCCCCTTTTCATCGGACTCATCAGATCAGGAACACTTCAGAAGTGATTTTTGTACAGAATAAATTTGCATACTGCACGTATTACCATCAAAAAAGGAAGTAAGGAAAAGGAAGTACCGTTTCGGGCACTTTATTTTAGTCCTATGTCATCTGAAGTAAACTAATGGTCGTATAGATCAATAATTTGCCTAACTTTTAGTAGTACCAGACATTTTAAACGTCGAAAAACTAGCAACGGACTAGCAAACCAAGAAATATACGATTATTGTAAAGGTTAAGAAAATATCAAAGATATGCTGTAAACGACCCTAGAGCTAAAAGACCTGATATTCTCTCATTACTATTGGGCATCTATGACAAGGAGTTAATACAAAATATATATTTGGTTTTTTTTTGACGGTTTATTAAACATTCATAACAATACAGGACAAATATAACTTTGTTTAAATACGTCTTGTGATGCTTTGTATCACATAGTTAAGTCTTTTTTAAATGTATTTCTTATCCATAATTTCTGCTATGTGTCATTGGTGGTACATAAAATCTAGTAACCATGGTTTTTATGTAGGGCTCTGTTCTACAGTACGAGGGAATACGGGTCTGATAGAATGTATGTAACTAGACGAAATGGTTTGGATAATTTCAGGTATGAGGGTTAAAGGGTATGATGGATAAGGTATGATGGAAAATGCCCAATTTTAAAATGCCTGATTGTTGAGTGAAGATTGCTCAGTCAGTAAATCCGTTGGTGCAAGTAGGTTATAATGTATAGATGTAAGAAGATTCTGATTCTGGATTGAGTCAGCTAGTGGTAGAATTTCAGTATATTGTCTTCAAATTGAAGGATTGAGAGAGGATGATAATTTCATAAGCCATTAGATTACAATGAATTGGTTAGAGTTAGTGACTCCTAACCCATCAGGTAATTCTAGTATGATACAAGCACACATCAATTGCCTATGTAACATGGAAGTATGCAATGACTCACAACGTGAATTTTGTCACTCACTAAGTTTTACTTAGTTACTACTAATTTCGCTGGTTGCTTTTCGCATTTCACTGAGCATGTGCTATCGAATTGTCTACACCTAGTTACCGTGGTTACAATGTGGACGGAGATCCTCTCCTCATGGCTCATGACACGAACGATGTATGCGCCATGAAGACATCGATTTGTGACGAAAAGAAACATTTCGTTCTGTACTGCAAAACAAAACTGTAGACTGATTTTTGAATACCAGCATTTAATGGTTGTCTTCGATTCGATACACCCGAAACAAACGCCATATGTTAGGTTTTGAATGCTAGCTGCGAGATGGTATGCTTTCAAACGTCGCATGATCACCACTAAAGGAAGCTATTTGTGCGAGAACAGGCACATTTTGGAACTAGCAGGAAATGGCTACAATGTTGCAGTAATGCTTAAAATTGCTGTTTTAGTTTGATCTCTGTCCATGTTGTTATTTATTATATGTTTAATTGTTATGTAATGCTGCGTTCCTTTAGCAGAGCCTAAAAAAGCATCGTAATTACGTAACAATAGACTAGTAAATAATTTTGGGGGAGCGAAAAGGTCTTGTTGTGTAAATACGTCCAAGTCGGAAACAAGCCACCGGCAAAAATCACACACATTTGATCAGTGGAAGACTGGCTATATCAGGAAAGGCGGTATCACAGTAAATGCTTAAACTTGGCTTACTGTACCCTGGTAACTCTATGTGTACTTCTAGAATGATGTTTAAGATGTTTAATATGACTGTAGAAGTTTGACGTGTTCTGCAATTTGTCCAGACGACTGTGGTAATCATACTTTTTTCCAGGCAAATTACCGTTCAAGTATAAAGTCGGCATAGAAATTTGGTCTGTAACAGAAGTAAATCTGGAGAAGCAGGTTAGTTTTCAATGGCCGAAAGCATTTTCATGTTGCTTATTAGTGGTAAGTTCAGGTGATACAAAGTAAAGATTCTTGAGAATGCTAAAATTCAAAATTATTAGGGTTATTTACGATTTGTGCCATAAGATTTTCATTATCACATGTGCTACGACACAGTATAACGTAATTTTTTGTACGAATGTAATAAAAATCTGTTGCAGTTGGTATTTTGGCTTAGTACCCATAGATGATTGTAACAAACTATGAATATGTCTTCAATTGTTACGAACACTGGTTGTTGTAAGTTAGGGTAAGTCTTATCCTGCATTTCTGAAATTCGATTGTTATAAGCCGATTTTATAAGTCGATTATAATTGATTTGTTTATCCTACAATCAATTTTAAACAATGCCTTTTGTTTCTTTTCTCACGCACACTCAGTTTAACGATACTACGCTTTTTAACAATGACGGTCGGGTGTTTGATGTAATATCACTCCTTTTTTACGATGGCAGTTTTTAATTTATAATTAGAAAAAAGGGCTCGTTTTATAAGGTGAGATTAACTTATATGAAAAAAGGAAAGTCACTCGAATGAGCCTTCAATTCCTAATGTTGCGGTAGTGTTTAGTTCACGTGAAACCTTACTTCCTTTTTAGCAATGACCTTTTGGTTTTTGATGTGATACCACACCTTTTTTTTCCAACGGAAGTTTTTAATTAAAAAATTCAACTATAAAAGTTTAAGCTAATAAACTTTCTCTTAACTGAAGTGTTTAGTCCACGAGAAAACGTACTGCTGCGTTCACATATTGCAGAATATATTGTCAACCATAGAGTAACAAATTAAGATAAGCTTTGATGTAAACATAAAATAAAATAACGGCTTACCACTAACCAAATTATTATTACAACTTTAATATAAAGTCTTTAGTTTTCAAATATAACCGTTTATGGTTTGGCTTCCCTTCTGCGCCGTCTTCACTTTTCCTCACATCAAAGATTTTCATTGAAGTAACAGGGGTCAATTCTGGCAAAGACTGTTTCGTTAATACATGTGCAGACGATGTTGAGGCTATTTGCAGTGGATCGAACAGTACCTTCTTTTGAATTTTGTCTGCATTTGGTGGCTCCAGCAAATTCTATAAAACCTATGACTGGTTGTTTTGTAGGATGTTGTACGCACGTACGCCATTTACGCTATATTGAGTAGTGCGTTGCATGATACGTATGCTATGAATTTGTAAAAGCGATGAATTGTCCATGCGATGTACTTGTGCACGCAATAGCCCATATTTATAAAAATGAAGCATTTGCTTTGTAGCAAAAGGTATAAGTAAAAAGTAGAACTAAAAGGTTTTGCTTCATTTGGTATTCATAATCTCGGCCTTTTCCTTTCACGTAAGTACTTAATAAAAGTACTCAAATAAAAGAAGTAAAAGGTACCGAAGGTGTACGTTCAGACGTGCTACAACCAGTTCTCACTTGAAGTGTGGATGCGTATTCAGTTGATTAATTTGTTTCAATGTTGAGACCTGAATTTGTTCATGTGTTTCAGTGGTGAGAACTGAATTAACGTGTTGATTTGTCCAGTACAAAGTATTTATGGAAGTTGCGTATAAGAGGAGAAATGTCATCAGTAAGTGAAAGTGAATACGAACATGGAGATGAAGATGCCACCCATGAAATGAGCATTGCAGACAAGGTCCACGAACACACAGAAATCCTGGAAAAATCTCAACTACCATCAATGAAGACTAAGAAAAATAACGCTTAAGTACCTTTGTACATGAATATATGACACCCTTTGGTAAAGAGCTAGTAAAGACTTTATGAAAACGGTAAATATGTGAAGCATAAAACTGATAAAAATAAAACAGTGAATAAGCACATTCGACTACTTCCGAATGAAAAAATTATGTTGGAAGCCATGAATGAAGTTGTCAATCCAATGCTTCATCAAGTCACGACTTAACGTTGTTTTCAAAATCACTGGTTATTTTCGCCCCTAGGTACTAAGGGCATCTTAAAAAAACTAACTCAAAAAAAAGTATACAATTGGTGGTAGGGGAGCGCAAGAAAACGTTGCACATTTCATGTTAGAGGGCCATGCCAAGTGTTATACCAGTGTTACAAACTGGGGGCTAAGGGGTCTCAAATGTACCACTCATCACACACACACACACACCACAAATGAAGGTTCAACTGGAAAAAGTGAGATTCTTAACAAAAAAGTTGCTCCGGACTAGATGTATTTTTCTGGAAGCAAGTCCTTTAAGTTTGAAGCAGCTACTTCGTTTCATAAATACGAAACTAGTAAAACCTTCTACTTTGAAGCAAACACTTCAACCTAAAAGCAAAACCTTTTCCTTCACTTTTTTATGAATATAATCCGAAGCAATTGCTTCACTTTTTGCAAGTAAAAGGTAATGCTTTCTTTTATAAATACGATCTTGTGAATTGTTCAGCGCTCAATTGACTGTGATGGCTTGTCCGTACGATGAAATTGTTAGCGATGTGGTGACATGGTATCCCAGTATTTACGTCTCTCTAAAATTAGTGGTTAGAGAGGACCGATCGTGGTCAGAGTGGACAGGTTTCTTCCCCTCTCCCTCTCACTGGCGTAGCGTTGTTTTGCGTTCCTTCAGACTAATAAACTTTCCCTCACATTGTGCCTTTATATTCATATCGATGGTTTAAAAGTTTAACTCAGCGGCATATATTAAACAAATCATCAACGGTTTCAAGCTGCAGATGAAATTTTCGTTTTTGTCTTCTCTGGCAGTGCGCAATGATAGATGTAGGGGGGGGGGGGGTAGGCGGATTTCGCTCGAGAATGGTAAGCAGCCGATATTCTTCCCAATCAGAACTGCCAGAAACTCACTACCATAAAATAGGATAAACGAATTTCAAATGTGGACAAACAGTGTACAATTTCAACATACCCAGTTCATCTACACAGTAAACGTTTTCGTTTTCACTCCTCTTCAAGTACAACTCGGGAAAGGGCACAAACGGCGAGGGTGTACAGCCGGGAAGAGTTGTTCAAACCATGCTGCGTACGCCCCAGCCACCGTCCACTTTAATCATGCCCGCTGTAGCCACGCCACAAATTGTAGCACTAGTCAGTAATTATGTTCAGATATGTTGGGATTAAATTCGTCCCATGAGTTGGTTGCTAATGTTTTATTGTGAAATAATTGTTTTTAGCACATGGAAGTCGATCTTATTCTCACGGCCCGCTGGGTGGATCATCGCGTATCCGTTTCTCCGAATATTAGTGTTCCATCTGAGTGGGCGGAAATAGGAAAAGAAGTTGACTTGATTTGGACCCCAGTGTTAGCCTTTGCCAATTGTAAAGGATGTTCGAGAATCTCTTTCAAGTCCAGCAACCAGATACCAGTACTCGTTGAAAAGAAAACTGGGGTGATGTGGACACAAACCAGGTTAGCCCCTGTACATTTTGTTACGTATTTCCTTCCTTTCTTTACGATCGATTTGACTTGCTTGCATTAGTATTTTTAACCATTTGAAGATGAAAGCATAACACACATTTCAACAATGTCAGATTGCACCATTTAGAATGCTTTTAAATTTGTTGCCGGTAAAGATAATGTACTAGTAGAGGAATTTACGGACTCATTTATTAGGGAGCAATACATTTATTTATTTGCATGTCTTCTGCTCCAAGAACAAAATAAAATGATGTAGGGTGGTAGGGGGAATAATTGCTAAAAGTCGGGTGGGGAGACCACTGCAAAAATTATTGCAATAGCCATAAAATAGGTATGGAATGGAACAGCCATGTACAGTTCCGGTCAAGAAAAATGCCTTCGTTATAAGGAGGAAGTTGCTAGATTAATGTACGTGACTCTAAACTAAAATGTTGATATCTAGAAAACTAATGGGCAGAATTGAAGGAAATAAAAACTGGGTTGCCTATTATGACATCAGTCAGCTGCATTTGTATGCGTATTACATGTAGTGGTAAGTAGCCAAATGTAATTGGCCGAGTGAGCAACATGAGTTGATAACTAATGATATACCTCATAAACTACTGGATAGAATTGAATAACACAAAAACTGGATTGATTTTTATGATATATGCTATATTTATATTCAATTCAGTCTTTGTTTCGTGAAAATCCGTCTACTACTTTTCGAGATATCATCAGAGATTACGTTTTTCTCGCTCGGCCAATTAATTTCGGTCAGTTAACGTAGTAATTAATAACGGTAGAAATACAGTAGGCAATCTTATAAATATTTCAGTTTTTGTTTCATGAAAATCCGTCCAGTAGTTTTCGAGCTAACTGAATTCCCCATGGTTGTAATTACGACCCTCAATATAACGAAAATGGTTTTTTTTTATTACCGGAACTGTTCATTAAGGTGGAGTGCAGAAATCTTTTTTGGAATTCCTCACAGGCAGGGTGTGAAAACGTTTCTCATGGGCATCACTATCACACACAAAAAAGTTTCATCAATCTGGGATTCTGTCTTGAGGTGCCCCATCGGCCTGCAAGTTTAACAAGCAATGGGCGGAATAGCAAAAAAGACAAAAATGATGATCTGACTGTTTTAAAAATATATTCCTTTAAATTATCTCATTCGATTCTCTGAGAAACTACGTTAGCATGTTTTAATTTCAAAGAATTTTATTTTTCTTAAAATTGTAGGAATAATTTAGCATCGAAAATTGGCCAAAATGGCCTTTTAGAAAATTTTGGCCCATAACTACTGCTTAAACTTTTGCGAAGAAAAGTTATTGGGGGGAATTACACTTTCTTAATCTACAAGTGTTTCAAATGAGATAATGTTAAAATTAAATTAAAAACCATTCAAATCATCATTTTGGCATTTTTTGCCGTTCTGCCCACTGCCGTACAATGTTAAACTTGAAGGCTCTTGGGCACCTCAAACCATGCCCCCAGATTGAGGAAATTGTGTGTGTGTGTGATACTGACTCTCAAGAGCAACTTTTCCACGTCCTTCCAACGAGGATTTCCCCAAAAAAGGTTTATACACTCCGCCCTAATGTACAGACATTGGTATCTATTTCGTCCGTACGTGGTTGTTCCATGCAGTGATTTAACAACCACAGTCAGTTGGTACCTTTATTTTATTCTACTCCAGCATGCAACGCAGACAACCCTTGCGTGCGTTTTATGTTGCATAAACTTCGACCGTGTGGACTACTGGACCAGATATGAAAACTCAAGCCCATTTCTCTGCTTTTCTGTAAAGCTTTTTTTTTTCTTTTACAAGAAGTATACGATGGGAATAATACTAAATAAAAGAGTCGTTAGCCTCTAATTTATTATTATAAAAAAATGCATTTTTAGTCCATGCATAGTTCCAAAAAATGGTTCTCGGGTACCACCTCCTCACCTAACGGGTCTTTATCAATTACACTTTCGGTAATTTTCTGAAATAAATTTGCTTGATGTGAATGAACCTTTCCAATGATAGTTTTTAAATACCATGTTGAAGCAAACAGTCATCCCCCCATTAAAACTACCCTATTTTTTTTCTCGAAATAATAAAAGCACAATGACGTCTTATTCCACTGCTTGTTCAGGATTTAGCAGCCAACTTCTTCAGGGATGGTGTGGCAGGTCTCGAAGGACAGCTGAGGATGTCCACCTTTACACCTGAGGATACATTTTACATTTTCAAATGATAAAATACATTTTTTTTTAAATGATGCCTTTTCGTAGAGAGTATCCGGATGGACGGATTGGAATTGTCAGGAACCCGGTCAACTACAGTGTGTTGTCGGCCCCAGAGCCCAGCTACCTCACCAGCAACACTTTTCGTCGACCATTAACGCATTCTTTATTTTATGACAAGAGCCTTGCTTTTTTTGTCTGGTCCACCTCAACAGCAACACTTTTCGTCGACCCTTAACGCATTCTTTATTTTATGACACGATCCTTGCTTTTCTTGTCTGGTCCTTCGTTGGATTAACGTGACCTGAAATCAGGCTGGCAACCCTATCTATCTCAATGACACAACGCATTTGTCGATATGCTACTCCTCCACTGCTATAAAACCGACTCAATGATGCTGTTGCTAAGATCCTCCAAAAAGGTGGTCCTCAAAGAATGATATCCTCGAAAAGGATATTTTCCGTGGGCAGGGCTTGTGCGCAATCGTTTATAACTGAAAAGGAGTCGAAACAATTTCTTATTATTGTAAACAAGCCAAATAGCGAAAAATCATAAAATGTAAATAACGTAGTATAATATATCCACCCAACAAATAACAGTATTTTAGATGCAAGGATAAGAAAAGTACTTCAGGTTATAAGATGGCACAAAGCTGACTGCACCGTAACTGACAGATCCCCCTCCCCTTAATCACCTGTGAGTTCATAATAAAAACAATGTAAAAAGAGTAACAAGAGGTGAAAAAATTGAAATAATTAAAAGTAAAGTTGTATACAATAGAGTATTCTTAAACGCCCTCAGAAGTAGGACCAACAAAGATGAATCAGTGACTCCCTGATTTAAGTCTTTACTAAAAGTAATTTACATCGGTTTGTGCATATTTGTTTATTATTTCGTTGAGTCTTGTGTATATTTGCATTGTGTATCCACTGCTTACGGCCGCAAGCATTATATGACGAGTGGCACCCTCATCACTGCTGTGACCTTAATATTGGGTTCAGTGAGTATCCTTTGTCAGTGTAGGAGTAGGCTAATTGATAAGGGCATTATGCCGGTGATCTGTGGACAGCTTGAGTTGCCATTGCGAACCCGGGTCATGCCAATCCGACAAACCGCAATTGCAAAAAAAGTGACATACTATATTACGTTATTTGTAGTATATGATTTTTTGCTGTTTAACTTGTTTCACCTATATCCTTTATATTATTAAAATAGATTGTTATATATTTAGTTAATCGTATTCATACACCTTAATATACCAACATCAAAATTTTAACAGGCCTAATGCTTTATATCTTCCACGCTTACACAAAAAGTTTGAATGTCCTACTTAAGCTGTAGCCTTTTTTCTTTGGCGGGGTTCGTGCCTTCGTGTTATATTATATTCAACTATTAGATCACAGCCAGTTTGCATGCACGATAGTTGGTATCCTTTCGCAAATTCTTTCCATTTTCCATCAATGTGAAATGCGAAAATATCCCCCTCTTTTGACCCAGTTCATTTCACGAAGTTTTGATGGTACGAAGCTATTATACTTTAAAGTTTTAGATACCACTTTTGTAATGTCCGCAAAACATAATGAACTCTGAGTCCTGATGCTACTCTAAACTAGGACTATTTCTTTGAGTGGATGTGCACTCCTAGACGAGAGTTTGTGGTTGCCTGCATTTTAATTGCGAATTATACCATAGCTTCTGCTCGGCTCTGTCTACTTCTAATTTAGTCATCTAGTCTGTGACTCTGTATTTCATTTCAGATATTAAATTTGTTGAGATTCATAAAAACGGTTTCACAATTCCGTAGTTCATTAATTGAGTATAGCTCACCTTATTTTCTTCTTTCAGATTACTGCTCAGATTCACTTGTGACATTCGCTTACGATTTTATCCAATGGACGTTCAAAATTGTCCAGTGCAAGTATATGCAGGTACTTTTATAAAGCCCCTTCATTAGTTTAATAGTGACAGATTACAGATTGGTATGACAGGCACGACTTAATCATCTGATTCAAGGCATTTTTTGTAGCCTAGTGGTATTTTACACTGGGGAAAAATTTCAAGGCACTTGGCTGACACTTGCCTCATAGACAATTACTCTTTTGTGATACTTAGCTATTGTTGCTTGCCTAGAGTATTTTCCAAAACTCACAAGAAACTCAGTATAGTTGCCACTGTTCATCAAAGTTGTTCCTAAAATAAAATAAAAATAAATAAAAATAAATAAAATAAAGGTTGAACCACATTAAGGATTTGGAGCCGGATGGAGAAACCAACTAACACCAGGCCATAGAATGGAAGGTGTTAGTTTGCAAATTCTTTCCATTTTCCGTCAATGTGAAATGCGAAAACATGCCCTCTTTTGACCCATTTCCTTTCATGAAATTTTGATGGTAAGAAGCTATTATACTTTAAAGTTCTAGACACCCCTTTTGTAATTACAATGTCGGCATAACATAATGAACTCTGTGTCCAAATGCTACTTTAAACTAGGACTATTTCTTTGAGTGGATGTGCACTCCTAGAAGCGAGTTCGTGGTTGCCTACATTTTAATTGAGAATAAAACAGAAAAAAAAAATCGAGGGACAGGTGGAGCGGCCAATTCTGGGCACTTAAAAAAGTCCTAAGGCAGATTTTATTTAATAAAAATTTAAATCGGTCAGCTGAACTCGCATCAACAACTTCACTCACCAAGGCAGTCAACACGCGGATAACCCTAATGCAAAAGAAACTTTTGCAGCACTCAAGTTTGGACGCCTGCGAAGCTAGTTTTAAAATAAATGTCCACGAGTGATCGCATGAGGACTGGGATCAAAGAATGGCAGGTGGACAGCTAGGAAACCATGCAAAATCTTAAATGTAAGGATTAAGTCAGCAATGTGTCTGGGAAGTTCAAGTGTCGAAGCCCGGTTCGAAACAACCTCTCGCAGTAAGCCAAGTCCTGCAAACCGAAGAGCAGTTTTATGAACTTTCGTTGGATAGATTCAAGCCTGTCAACATCACCCAGTAAGGATGGGGACCACACCGGGCTGGCATATTCAAGAATGGGGCATACAAAGACTTTAAAGGCACATAACTAATTTTGTAAAGGAACCAGGTATCCACAATAGTCAATATACGAAAGGCCGAAACACAAACGCAATGCATGGATGGTTTAAGGTTTGAAATAAGGCAGATGCCTGATCACTCACCTCAGAAACCATGGGCAAAGGAAGGTGGTTTAGAAAATATGGAATGGTGCCCTCCGGATTGACGAAATGAAATAAGTGACAATTTTTTACGGATGAAGGCAATTGCTATTTGACACTCCAGTCCGAAACCAATGAACCCGTATCGCTCAAAATGCCCGAGTCCATCAAGCAGCGGGACACCGTGCTTCAGATCATCCGTAAACTTAAATTCTTGAATGACCTCAGATGATGGTTTAAGGTCATTCACGTATACAACAAACAAAAGAGGTACCAGCACGGATCCCTGTGGGACGTCATTTAAAATTGGTACAGAGGACGAACAAGACCCACCAGAAGATAAGCAGTCACTGGTTTCCTCGACTATGTGAATTAAACGTATTTATCCACCTGTATTTAATATAAAATTACTTAGTAACGCCCTTGACAACGGACGATGGTGTACAACCTATAATGTTTACACTGAAGCATTGAGTCCATACCTAAAAGGCAGAAGCTTGAATCTCTTGTAGCAGAAGTGGCATAGTAACGTCATATTTTCAAGCACTATTTTTACGATCTATTTCTTTTTATTTTTATGGTATTGCATTAAACATAATTCTGAAGAACCTGTGTTCTCAATAACTTTTTTAAATATCCAACCAGCCTACAAAATGGACTAAAAAACTCGTGAAAAGTAAATATTCTCCTGAATTATTTCCCTTTTCATAAAATAAATATAATCTTTTCCCTAGTATTTAGGTATTAGTTGAAAAAATTGTCGATTCTGGGTGTGAAAAATTAATAGGAATTAATAATTTTTCTCCAATGATATCAGATAAGAGTGCCATGCAGAAGCCATAAATTTAAAAGCTGTATCCTGTTGGAGAGCTTATATTGCTCCCCAGACCCTTAACTGGTATTGGACTGTTATGGAACAGCCCCCCCCCCCTCCTCAGGAATTCATAAATTCGCTACGGATGTATAGTAATTAAAGGCACAGTTTCAGTAATCAGTTTGTACTATTAAGTTAGTTTTCAAGTTAATCTGCCTGTTTGCATAGAGCGAGATAGCTGGTTAGTTGACCTGCATTTGCAGTTTTATTAATGATGATTGTATGAATGATTTTTGTTGGAGAGGTTGAATAGACTATGCACGTGCTGTCACTTAAAATGAAAAAGTTTCATGCTGGTATCTTCTGATTACTGCAGTGTACTTTTAGAGGTGATCATGTTTCTGTGGAAAAAATATTTTTGTCAGCACAACAGTCAGATTAATTGTTTAACATTGTATAGTGTATAGTGTATTTTATACAATCTACTAATTATTTTGGTTTCATTTTTGTTCTACAAGCTTCCAACAATGCCCAACTTGTTGTTATAGAACATTACTTCCCAGAAGGCCCGAGAACAATGATAGGCAATGTAACGCTCTCAGAATTTGCTGTTCCGGTTTTAAAATCGCAGCCATGTCAATATGTGGATTTAGATGGTGATGGTAAGTAAACGAACTTAATACAGAATTAATTAAGACACTCGCTGGTGGAACTCAGAACTCAGAACTTCCCGCATACTAGATCTGGTGCTCTAAGCACTCCGCTGCCGGAGTTTAGTACTAATTTCTCTTTCAGATTAGTGTAGCTTGTTTTCTCACCAGTCTTTAATGTCAATTGCTTGCACCAAACCCTTTCCTTACATTATGATTTAGTCCTTGTTTATTACATGGAATCACTCTTTTGGCTTTTAACCTTACAATCGAACTATTCAAGTTTACTCTTAAATCATTATTTTGACATAATCGCTCTTTTGAGGTATACCTGTTAGTATTGCACTTTTGGAAGATACCTTTGAATTGTTCTTTTACCACACTCTTACCACGCACAAGAAAATATATGGTATGTACATAAATGGGTGTTCAACGTGGTTGTAGATTAACCATGATGATAAATGCCAAGAAGCTAATAATGCAATTTTCTTTGAACACTACACTACTTAACTGACTGGTAACTGAAAGAAATCATTTGGCAGTTATTCATGAACAATAAATTTGGTTAATCAGCTTAATGGAACAGAGAAGAAACCCTTATTCGATCGCAGCCTAATAGTGTAGTTTTTAATCGACAAGTCACAAAATAAGATTTCTGATTGAGAAATTCATTGAAGAGCCTGTCATCAGGCATTACCTAGACTAATAGAGAATAAATAAATAAATTCAAGCTGATACCTTAATTATATCATGCACGTATAACAAAAGAGCACATGTGAATAACGACGTATACCAGTAGACTAATTTATTGGTCGTTACCATAATTTAGTGTAGTACGTTGGGTAAATGTAAATTAGATTCCAACTTATGATAGTCAGGCTCCGGCTTCGGAATTCATGTATTCATTATAACATTTGAAGATTTGCTTATCGTAGCATGAATTATGCTATTATTGTGATCTGGTAATTACATTCTATGGCTTTTTTCCTTTAAAATCTTAACTCCAACAAGGTAACTCAATTCGGTTTTTGATACGTAGTATCCAGAATTACCGTTAATGATAATAAATTAAAATAAAAACAATGTAAAGTTCTAGTAAGCGTAAAGAATAGCACCTTTACTTCCAGAATAATGGCTGATAGCGAAACTGTCAAGCCGATTCCTTTTTACTTCGTAAACTGTTTAATCACGTGTAAACGATTAACGCTTTATAGGCTACGCTGACCTCTCCTTAAAAACTTTCATTGGATGATTATTGTTGATTTTACAATCTGGCTCTCTATGTTGATTGCACATGAGATGCCTACTTTGGTGCGATCTTGCATAGGAGGTTTTCAGTGATTCGTAATTAGACAAAAGCAACATCAAAATTTAATATTAATTTGTTTTTTAGTAGGCTGATAACTATTTTATCATCCAAGCGTATAGGACTAGAGCAGAAATTACGCTTGCAAAAAGTAGATGTCAGACGAATCGTGCTCATCTATAAAGGGACTAGGACTATACAACATCCAGATGTGATGCTCAAATAAAATACTGACGCCGCTTCTTTCGTGAAAACTCTCGTACAACTAACATGAGCATGCATATTGAGTGAATGCTTTACAGCTCTATAATATAACAGGTATTTATGAAGGAACTACCAAGATAGCAGGCGTATGCAAAGAATGTACAGTATTAACAAAGAAAAGCATCGGAAAATCTAGTAATCTAATGTCTAGAAATCTAGTATCCACTCTTTAGGCAGTCTTACGTCCCTATGCAGCTGCTAGTCGGATACGTGTCAATGCTGCTGGCAGCTAGAGCCAGTTAGTGACTGCATGAAAACATGTGACTGTTATAATCGAAGAACGACAATGAAGCCAACATTTCCGTTTCCTTACATACGATTGTTATTCTGTATGTAGGAAAATCATTGGTTCACAGTCTTCACCTTAGAATTAGCCCACAATCTACTGAAAAAAATTAGGGCGGTTTCTCAGCACTGGAGCATTTATTTAAAGCCCCATTACGTACAATGACAAGTGGCAAGATTCGAACTGGTGTCCACTTGGCTTTCAGGCTACGACTTTGATATTCTGGCTGCTGCTGTTCACCATTACAAAGCTTGCATTGTGCGTTCGGCTTCAAATTTGGTTCGTCTCCTTTTACAGTTAAATCTATGTTTCCCTTTGTACATTTTCAAAAGTCGTTGATTAATTCTGGGACGGCATCTGTTGGTGTTTAAGCATTACAGGTATAATAAACAAACAAAAAAACATTTTTCTTTTATAGGGTGGTCATGCTTGGAGGTGGAAGTCAGCTTTGAACGCCTTTTAGGCTACCACTTGGTTACTGCTTACCTCCCCACAACGTTGATTGTTGGACTCTCCTGGATATCCTTTTGGCTTCCTATTGACATTGTTCCAGCCCGTATTGCGCTGGGGTTAACCTCCTTGCTAACACTGGCTACTCGCCTTGACCAAGCACAAAAACTTCTTCCTGCAGTTTCATATGCCAAAGCAATTGATGTTTGGATGCTAGCCTGCATTGTCATGGTTTCCATGTCCTTGGTTGAATTTGCCATAGCACATAACTTATCAATACAGCCTGAAAAGCAAGAAGTTAGGAAAGAATTTTCAGCCCCAAGGCAGAAGAATCAGCAATTTATCTTTCGAAATATGCACAAATATCCATCTGGAAAAAAGGTAATGAATTGAAAAAATGAAAAAATGAATGGGTTGGGGAGGAGAATTTGTAACTCTAAAAAGTCCCCATTGAAACGTGTTATATTTATCCCTGTTAGTTCCATCCCAGTTTTCAGGGAGCGCCATGCGTCCTATCTGGTAATTTTTGCTCATTTTTTTAGCCCAAATCTAAAGTAAACTAAATTACAACTAAGCTAAAGTAAATAATAATTAAATACAAGCTAGTTTCGTTTAGTTTAGTTTATTTTAGGCTGAAAACTGAGTAGAAATTCCCTCATAAATCGCATGGCGCCCTCTTTAAACTTAGACGGAACTAAGAGGAATGAATTTAAGACGTTTCAGTAGGGGGTCTCTGGTACAAATTGTCCTCCCCAACCCTAAATTATTGATTATAGTAAGGTGTAGGATTATTTGAAACAAATAACGTTTGAGTGATTGTGTTGTCTCATTTTTATCTGAGAGACAAAAAAGGAAAAAGTCTCCTGCAAATGGAAATCGAACATTCAACTACAGATTGTCTCTCTCTTACTTGTCCGATGTGCCAGCTACCATGCTATTAGTGAAGTTTTCAGGCCTTAATCTTTAGCTGGACAAAGATGTTTAACGGAAGAGTTGCATCTGATCATCCTACGCCTTGTTTCGCTAGTAACCAATATTCACATTTACCGCCAGTGCAGAGATAATAAAAATCGGTCGTATGTCCTTGTGGTTCTTAAAGGATGGTTGCCACCAAATGAAAATTGGAATATCAAGGGCCATCGAGTCCTATATAGTTCTCTTTGCACTTGCTCGCAACAAGCAGAGGAATGCACGAAGAAATATCTTTAAACACAACAAACAAGCCACGTTCCTTGTTGATCTTAAATCCTTTTGGTGCTCCCTAAACTTGAAGCTCCATTTATGTATACGACTACGGTATGGCATCGTCTTCTCATCCCTTGAAGTGGATAAAGCAGATAAATAAGGTAAAAAGATAAACGTTGCCTAGTGACTAAACTGCGAGTGGACATCTTATTTTTTCCCTCAGTATATGTTGGAGGTGGCTGCTGCATTGTCAACCCAGAGCTTCTCAAGACTTGCATCGGAACACCACTATCATTGACCACGTTTGTTAAGTGTAGAGTAATATATAGGTGTCTTAAATATTCCCTACATATTGGCAAAACAACGTTACTTTATTAAAAAGCTCATCTTATGGCATTTCATGTGGTAGCACATGTAAGTAAAGCCACCCAACACCTACCAACAACAACAGCTCAAAGCCCAATTCAGGTTATTAAGGTAGTAAATGGAAAATTAGGGTTGTAAATAAAAAATACTGAAAATTACAGCAGCTACCAACAAATCCGAAAAATTGCTCATTTTTTTACATAAGAAATCCGCTCACACAGCATTGGCTTGGTCAAAGACGAAACCGAGTTTACCTTCAACTAGCTATATGACTGGATCCAGAAGCGAGCGCCAGAGCAATTTGATGTACAAGTGTGTATGATATATACGGGCAACAGTAACTTCCACTTAGGTAAAGTTAGGGTGGGTGAGGGTGATTTCCGCGATAGGCTCCAGCAGTCCTGTCAGGAGATAGCCTTTGAAATGCCCACCGTCTTGAGGCTTGGGGGGATGCCAGTGGCCCCTTGGCTTGTCCCAAGTGGCATTTTCATTTTCGCTCTGGCGTCCCTCCCGAAGGGTTCCTCTCTACCAGCAAGGTACTTACAGGAGTTCCGGCGGCTGTGTTCTCAGTACGTCGGTTATCAGCGGCTGTTTACTGATGGGTCGAAGTCAGACGCTGGCGTGGCTTGTGCTTGTGTTTGTAAGGGAGTAACGGTTGCCCATCGCCTTCCATCAGGCTATTCTGTGTTTTCTGCAGAGCTTTTGGCTCTCGGTTTGGCGGTGGAATGGATCCTTGGCCTTCAGGGCACGCATTTCATTATCTTTAGCGATTCCATGAGTGCCTTGGAGTCCTTGGCGAATTACAATCCTCGGAACCCCTTGACACAACGTGTCCAAGCTTTGCTTTCCCGCTTGCCTGGCCAGCGGAAAACCGTGCTTTTCTGCTTGATCCCGGGCCATGTTGGGATAGGTGGAAATGAGCAAGCGGATTCTGCAGCAAAAGGGGCCCTTTTTGGCCCTCTCGGGAGGGATCTCAGCCTTGTTCCCTCGGACGCTTTTCCAGCTCTGCGTCTGAGGTTACACGCTTTTTGGCAAGCCTCGTGGGATGGACAGGACGGCAATAAATTACGAGCTATTAAAGGCACTGTTGAGGAATGGCACTCGGCGTGTCGCCGCTGTCGCCGTGAGGAGGTGGTGTTGGCCCGTTTGCGTATTGGTCACACTCGACTTACTCACTGTTTCCTTTTGCGGGGGGTTGACCCTCCTGAATGTTATTGGTGTCGGCGGCCACTTACGGTCCGGCACTTCCATGTTGATTGTTGCCATCTTGATGGTTTTCGTCGTCGTTTCCATCTTCCGCATGACATTGCGCATCAATTGGGCGATAAGTCTGTCCTCCTGTCCGGTGTTTTCCAATTTTTGCAGGAGGTACAGATGTATGACAAGATTTAGATTAGGGGTTTGAATAATATCTCTGTAATGTGTGGTGCAGTGGCAACCCGGACCACTGCACTGTGACTGAGGTTGGCGCTAATGACCAAGCTGTCGACGCGCCATTAAGCCTCATCTCCCCCCCCACTTAGGTAAAGTTAGATTTTTTGTGGAGCGGGAGTACAATATCACTTTAATTCTGCTGGGTTTTACAGTACAAAAAATTACCAAACTCTTCTGCGTTATTTTGCTAACCTTAGCATTTAGTACTTTTTGTGAGTTACCGATACAGAGTACGACATGTTTCTGTGTATTAATAATAATTCACTATAGCTATGAGGGGGGGGGGATTGAGGCTTAATGGCGCGTCGACAACTTGGTCATTAGCGCCAACCTCAGTCACAGTGCAGTGGTCCGGGTTGCCACTGCACCACACATTACAGAGATGTTATTCAAACCCCTAATCTAAATCTTGTCATACATCTGTACCTCCTGCAAAAATTGAAAAACACCGGACAGGAGGACAGACTTATCGCCCAACTGACGCGCAATGTCATGCGGAAGATGGAACCGACGACGAACACCATCAAGGTAGCTATGAGATTATTTCGTTTGTACTTACATTAGTTATTGAGATTGGTATGTGTTTGTTTATACTAATGCTTTCTCAACTAATTTTACTTCTTTTCAAATCAGTCCAAACTACTCAAAATCAAAGCATCCACACTTTTTAAATAAAAACTTGCATTGTATAAACATTTGCGTTCCTTTTGAATTGGTAATGAGTGTTGTTCGCAGTACAAAAAAGAATATGCAACCAACATACACCTCATTTTGACACCACACACAGAAACCCCTCCGTTTTGCTACCCAACCTTCCAAGTTTCCTACTGCACCCCTTCCTGCATTCCCCGTAATAGTGTAAGTGTGCTAACCTACAACATTTGAAATATGTTGCCCTACCTCTCGCTGGTGGTGGCATGTACGCAAATATCCTTTAAAGTTTTCCAGTTTTCACTGCTCTGGGTTGGCTTTCATGTTATTACCACTTTCAGTAAAGCATTTATTATACTCGAGCCTTCCAACACACTTCTTGCAGATGTCTTCCTCTATACAAACTATAATTAGCCTATCCCCCCTACACCGTTAGTGTTTTTAAAAACAAACTTTGTTTTCTATCTTTCTTTATTTATTTATGGTATATTTTGGGGGAAGATTGGAACTAGAAACATTTTTTTAATGCCAGGGGCAGCCAGGCTCAGAATGTAAATGTTGCATGTTGGATAAAAGTCGTTCTTTAGACCCAAGTTTATATTTATAACACGACTATGAATGGTCTTTAGATTCGTTCCTAGGCCAACGTATGAATGAAACTTTGGCTGACGTGATCATCGAACAAAGGAAGTGCTTTTTGGAAAGGTTTCACGTGTGACGGTAATTTTTTAGACTCTGGATGACGTAAAAACATGCTCCAAGCGCTAAGCATAAAAAAATAAACCGCGCAAATCTTCTTAAAAACCACTTATTAACGGTAAAAATAAGGAAATCTCCTAACAGGTCTATTCCAACGAGGGCATGTTAAAAACGACATTTAATTTTCAACCAGTATATTGCTAGTCTTGGTCACAATAAAAGCCAATTACAAGATAAAAAACAGAATATAATAATAAAAAAATGGGATCAGCACAGTGCGCTGGCATAACCAGACCCCCATCTTGAAATTGAAGTCAACTGACTTCACTTTCAAGATGGTGGGTCTGGTTATGAAAGCATACAGTACTGTGCTGATCCCATTTTTTTTATGATTATTTTTCTGTTTTTTATCTTGTAATTGGCTTTTATTGTGACCAAGACCAGCAAAATACTGATTGAAAATTAAATATAGTGTTTGACATGCCCTTGTGGGAATAGACCTGTCAGAAGGTTTCCTTATTTTTACAATTTCTTTCACCCACAATTAATTGATTTTACCACTTATTAACCTTTAGTGGGCTTACGTATGCATTATTTTCCACCACTCACACACGCATTATGACAATTTTTTTCTTTGTTGATTGCAGCTTCGGCATTTTTCTGCGTCCTCCCGCAAGATCGTTCCTGCAACCAAAGAAGTTGAAATGGCGCCTGAAAAGCCTCCCAATTCATCCCCCTTAGACAAAGCCTCCAGGATAGCATTTCCCGTGATTTTTATTGTCTTTAATTTGGGATACTGGACATACTATAAAAATGTAACGCCATATTAAGGTGCAATTGGAATTAAAAGAATTCCTTACCTTATACAGTTTGTGAAGACAACGAATAAAAATTAAAAAACAACATCCAAAACAACTGAGTGGTCCACTAATGCCGTTACCTGAATGAGAAAGCCAAATTGCTAGCTCTTGTTGGACTGGTTTACTTTGGTAAATAGACTTAAAGGCACATTGCCTAGTTTCTTCCGTGAATTATGCCATTTAAAGAATTCATACAATTATAGCGCTCATAATTTCAAGATGTGGTGAGAATCTCCTCCAAAGAAAATTGGATTAATTTTTTTTTTTTGGGGGGGGGGGTGGTGTTATGACATTGTGAACAAAATAATGTTACTAATAATAATTTTCTTAAAATCATACTAAACCGAAATATTGAATTTATGCTCTTACCAAATTCTAAGTTTTATGATTAATTTTTTACCATTGTAAAACTTAATTTGTTTTAGCTGAAATGTATTTTTAAAAAACGTTGGGGAAGATTAAACCAAAATTAAAGTCCCGAATACGAATGAATGGTAATTCAAACTACTTATAGTCGAAGCATAAAATAGTTAGAAAACTTACAAACAGCCAATATTTCTAACGTTTCCAATGCTTCTGGGCAGTCAACATACAATTTAGTCAGGAGGATCGCTCACTGGGGACATAATAGCGGCCAAACAGGTGCCAGAAAAGCATAAATTGTCTAATCAAGACACACGCTAGTGTGTCGCCCGCCAAGATAAAATAATAACATCCAGATAATATTATATATAAGCATGGCGACCACTTTACAGCAAAGGTAGTTTGGCTGTTTTCAGCCATCTGAGGATAAATAACAATGCGACAGAAAAGGCTGAAACTTGTTTAATCGGGAGACTTGGTAGCCTGACAACATAAAAGTCACTATTAAGGACACAGCCTACCGTTTTCTTGTTGTTAGCAAGTGTGCTCAAACATCGGGTTAAATAAACTTAAGCATGTGAAACATGGGCATACAATAAGCCAAACCATGTCCATTTGGCCGGTGTAACGGCTAATTGGGCGATGGTAAACGTAAAAATTACGAATTAGAAAATTTAACACCCTAGCTTGTGGCGCTTCCCCAGAGCTATAGGGTATCTAGAGTTGAAGATGGTAGTTTTGAATACTTATTTAAGTATTTTAAGTAGCACCGAATTTCTTTTTTTTTTTGCGATGTGTCGTACACGATGTTACAATCGTGCTATGTTTTGTCCACGATGTTATTGTTCGTGATGTAGTATCCGCGATGTAATTTCCATGCAATGTTTTGACCATGCGATGTTTTGGTGGCGATGTTTTAGCCGGGATCCGTAAGAACGAGTGAATAATCGTCAATGCATAACTTTTGAGCACTTTATCAACATAGTGCATCTGCTTAAGAGCCATTGCACCAGCCTGTGTTCCGAAAAACTCTATGCCAAGTAGAAATTTTACAGTGTCAAGGGGACGAACTTCAAAACTTGTTTCCAATGGCTTGTATGTGGGTGCACAGCTTAAGGTTATTGTATTATGAACACATACTTCGAGGAAGCAGACTTTCTCCCTTTCTTTGAATACAAAAACACAAGCAGTAGTACATTCCGTTTTTTGACATTTCTTGATAAAAACGGACATGCTGTTAGCGCCCAGATTGTCTGAGGCCCTACAAGCAAGTTGTATCTTGCTTACCTTCTCTTTATGTCCAGGAGTTATGAAACCTTCTGGACACACAGATTTGCTCTTGGTTGCCGAGAAAACTCTTCAAGTAGGCTGCTTTAATGTCGAATTGATCTATGTAGTACCCCTTCAAATAGCTGCCATAACAAGGAGATGGATGGTGGAAAGACTTTGCGATCAGCGAGTATGTGTCAAATATTTCATTCCGCATTTCTGGGTGTAATACTTAGCAAACTGTCGTACCATGTACCTCTCTGCATTTCTCCATCTGCGGTTTTTTTTTTAGTTTACATCACCAAGTTACTCCCGATTGTATGAGCATCTGGAGAAGTTCTACCAGCATCCAAGGTTTAGTGGCTATGAGTGATTCATAATAATTCAAAGCTATCTTTCAAACTTCGGAATATGGGAAATAACTCCCGTAGTACCTTTATTCACTTACGTTTTATTCAACTGATGCGATCCGGATTCGAATCGATCCATCTAAAAATCACTGCCATACCTCATTTACCCATATGGCTACTTGTCCACTGGCTTGTCTACTTGTCTGATTTTGGCTAATGGCTTATTTCCCATTTTCCTATATATTATTTACTGCGATTTATCTACACCTTATAAGCCCTGATCCAGAAGTCCCGTTTCCCATGTAACCAACAATACGAGAAGCAACAATCACTTTAAATATGCAGTGGACGAGGCTAATCATAACTACGTTGCAAAGTGGCCGGCAGAAGTGATTAGAGCTCGCTACAAAACTCTTTGTTTAAATGATGCTGTACGATGTTAAACGATTAAAGCAACATCCGGCCCGCCTTATACCAGCCGCGCACAGTCATGTGTCCGCGCGCTGCTGTGGCGAGATTCGACGTTGTAATACTACAACGTCACTTCCGCAAGGTCTTCTCGTGACCACATGAACGCCGTCTAGGCTAGTAGACGAATTGGGGTCTCGTGACAGCATTAACGCAAAAACTGTGTTGTCACAACCGGAAACAATGAAACGTCATGGTTAGTGTAGGCACGCAAAGGATCATACAAGTGCTGGACGCAGTAAATAAAGTTACCAATATTCATCATAAAATCTCGTAGACGCCACATTTTAAAACAGATTTTAGCTAGGGATTGACTAAGGATAAGTAAATAAAACTTTGGGGCCATAATTGATGTGGAGGATCGAGAAAAATAACGCTCGGAGGAATGTCTTTTTTTAATTAATGGATTAGTGAAAATCGATAAATATTCAAAAAGGGCAAAAATACACAGACGGGTTTGCTAACTCAATCATCGTTTATGAGCCAGCTAAAAGTAATTGTTTAAATGATGCATAAACCAGAACACTCAATCAGCATTTGTTAGCCACCTTATAAGCCCTGATCCCGAAGTCCTGTGTCGCGTGTAACCAACAAAGAAGCATCAAGCACTAAGGGCCGGTTGCACCAACGCCAGTTAAAGTGACAGTTAAGTAACTGTAGGTTAAAGATAACGGAAGGTTAAATCAATGGTTAAGTAATTTCTGTTGCACCAACTAACCTCAAAACAAAATTAACTCCAGTTAACTAGCTGAGACCTTAACTGAGCCTACGGAAGCCTTGTGCAGATTTCTCACCGGCTGTTAGTAATATCTGAGATGGCGGCGCCCACAGAAACAGTAGCACGAGCCACGAATTGTATTGAAAACCGTTCTGTGGGAAGTAAAAATAAAAAGTGAACGGGGCCCAAACTTCACAGTAAATAATAAAGTGCTGATCGTAGATCTTGTCCTAAAAAAATGGAAACATACAGACATCAAATAACCGACGCAGTTGCGACCCTTCAGAAGGATGAAGCATAGGGAAGGTGGAAGCCGACTACAATGCTGTCAGCTCCACGCAACGAACGAAGCTGCAACTGAAACGGGCATACGACAATGTAAAAAAGAATGCCAAAACGGAATCTTCTATAGTGATACCATACAGAGGGATAAAAAACAGGAGGAAACTTCGTTAAAAACGTTAGCAAATTATCTCAGAAGGTACCGGGCATCTTGGGGAATCGTACTACACCACCGCAAAACAGCTATGACTGTGATGTGAATGCAGTCTGGATGGAGAAATTACCAGCCAACAGGATACGGAAAGCCAGCTATTTCAAACGAGTGTGGCACATGACGTTATCTTGAAGTTAGACGTTTCGAATCCACGACAAAAGGTTGTCACATTATCACTGTTTTAATTTCGAAAGTAGCAGCTAACGGAGATATGGATTGTATAGTGAGGCTATTCATTTTTGCAACACGGTGCGCCTTCAGGCACACAGTTACAGTGTTACAAGTAACGCGACGTAGCTTATATAGATCAGTGGTAGTAGGGAAGTGACGAGAGAGACGCTGTTGATGAAGCCAACAGCGACTCGTAGCAACTTGACGTTGCCAAGGTAACATGCATTTAGGCCCAATTTTCATTTTTTAGGCCTAATTTTAAAAATGCTGTTTTAATTTCGTAAGTAGAAAATAGGCCTAATGGAGAATTTGGTTTGACGGTAAGCCTATTCATTCATGCAACAATGCGACGAGGCTATTTAAACGAAACTAAAATCCATGCATGTCAATTTCGAATTTTTATTGAGCATTTTAATTTAGGATTTTAATTCGACGATCAAATGTTATTATTTAATTTAGTTACGTCGAAGAAGTCTATTAGCTATGAGGAAGTAACGATGTTTAATTTGCCATGTTATTTAACTAACTTCTCACACTGAATCTAACGTTGTAAACAATGGTCGTCATTATCTGGTACCGTTGCGAAGTTAAAAAAAGTGACGGACGGACGGACAAAGTCGTTGCAATAGTCTTCTCAGCCGGTACGGCTGCACAGAAGACTAAAAACAACTATTCTTACTATCTTTATATATACCTATGTTCATGGTAGTAAATATCTAAAATTTTTAGTGTAATGAACTTCTCCTTTTTTCCCAATGAAGACATAAAACATAAGTATTAACTCGGCTTATTAAATATTTTTTTCTGAGACTTGGGTGAATACTCTCAGTGTACAGCTGCACGGGTTTTTTTTTTACCAGCTGAAGCAAATATTTCTGACTGTTGTATAATAAACAAATTATGCGTGCAGCCCAAACTCCGAAACGTTAAACTTTTCAAACTTAAACTGGGCTTTCTTTCTGTCATAACCATTGATCAAAAACAGTCCTTGTTCCCTGGTATTGGAATTCAAGTTATAGGTCGTTGCGTTCGAGTGAACTGTAATTCGTTTTTATTCGTGCACCTTCACGACTGTGAGTTTGGGGATATGAGCTCTAATGTTTTTTTTCCTAAACGGCAAAGCCGTTTTTTGCTCATTTAATTTTTTATTGTCAAGAAAGTTTACTTAGAGGGTAGTAACAAACCAGGGATTCTAACCAGGAAACTCTTAAAACAGCAGAGACAAAAAATGTCGTGAATTACCAGTATTATATTCCACATATACTGATTGAATGGAGGCGTACATCTGTCATGGGCCATGACATTATTTCTATTGCATGTTTCTGGTCAACTATAATTGTATTACCTGAATGCAATGATGGTAGGCACTCAACCATCACGACTTGTAAAGATACTGGTTTAATGAAAATCAGGATTCCTTCAGTGAATTAACACCTGTTTATTAATGTTTTCTTTAAATAAGTTGACACGTTATGAAAGGCTACTAGCACAAAGTAAGCATAAACCTTTTAAAAGGCAAATACGTTTAGCCAAAGCAACTCAAATGTTTGCAGCGAAAAATCGATTCTAACTAAGAATCAATAAGACACGGTAATGAACTGTGAGCGAATTCGAAATTACTAGAAGCAACTACATACATGCATTATGTTTCGCAGTTTAACATCAATATTAAATATTTTATGAACTATATTGATTACAGCGTGCTATTAATCACTTGCCAAAGGTTACATTTAATCACCATGTCAGGAGTTTTGATAAGCGGTAATGCCGCAGCCTCCCAGAACCCCAAGCGGTTTTCTAAGACTATTTTCAATATATTATTTAGGGAAAATAGCACGGGCTTATTCATTTACCGCTCAGAAAATATTTGAGGTGATACAGAATTCAAGGCAGTGTAGACGTGGACGTTCCACGTTTGATGGACGTTTCCTATTAGTGAATTTTCTGGAATTTACGTCATCAAAAAAAGTATTAGTTCATTATATTATGCTTTTCTGGCAAATTGAATGTGTAAGGAATTACTGAATTTTCCTATGAACAACTGTGTACATAGCCCTATCTGAGCCTATTTCATTTAACATATATTTCTGCCATTTTCAGTTTGTTGTAGGAGTATTTGCTACCTGCAATCATGCATCTTAAACAAAGCAACAACTACAGGAGGCGAGTATTATTTTGTCCAAATCAACCGTACCTAAAGGATTGTGCTAGGCCAAGGCCTCAAAACAGACCCAGAATATATCAACGTTTGGGACAAGAAATACCATCAAATAAACGAATAAATGCACATTCCGAAAGCAACGCCCTCAGCTTGCCAGGTTTCCACCGTTTGTTCAGCAATGACATTTCCGTGTGTAGGCGTTCAGTTTGGGCAGTAATTTGCATACTTGTTCTAGCAGGCTGGATTTATCAATGTTCTGACCGAATTCGATTTTACATCAATGGCCCTCCCTCAATTTACACCGAGTATGTGCGCAACAAGACTATCCTATTTCCTTCAGTAACGATTTGCCCTGCTAACAACTTGAAAACATATCCTGCACCATGGCCATCTCTACTAAAAAAGATCACTAATTCTAACGTTACTGGCACAAACTACGAAACTATTTTTGATTTGATGACTAACGCTCAGATCAACGTTTCAATGCTGTGGCTTATCTCCCAAATTCCAATGCATAATACTTTTTATGGGATGTCTCATGTAAGTATTAAAACGTGAAAGTAGGAGGTAGCAACTTGTTAATACAACTGGGGTAGTAATTGGTCGAATGAACATGACTCCTAAAGCAAAGCTCTTTCTTATATCACCGAATTGCTCAGCAACTGTTTACACCAAAAGCCAATGCTTTCATCAAAAGTGATGTAACCCTTTAATAATTGTAGAAGGTACTTACTGGGTGCAGTCATGAGCAAACCAGTAACCAATGTCACAAAAACGTTTTTTTCCCAACAAAATATGAGTACCATTCTGTGCTCACCATCACTATTTCCTTACGCTTCCATTGTTAAAGAGTTGCTAAGGAGTTTTAAGTTAAATGCCCGTCAATAAATACATTCATTACTTACAGTTGAATTACTTGTTAGATGCTTTAGCTTAGTGGGCACCGTTCTGTTTGACAACATTCTACACCACTATTTAGCTACATTTACATATAAAATCCTAGCTAAGGAAAATTGCAGTTCTAATATCTTTAGTCGGTGGATTCAGCAGAAAAACCACCTCAAAGCGCTGCTGAGTCTGAGTTGACAGTGGTGACGTCACGTGGAGGGAACGCAATCTGCACTGCTTGTTGACGAACAGCTTTGGTGAGCTCTGGTGACAGTGATCAGTGCCGCAGCTAGCTTTTTCCAAGGAGGGGTGCAAAAACAAAATGTTGGGAGGTACAGATGTATGACAAGATTTAGATTAGGGGTTTGAATAACATCTCTGTAATGTGTGGTGCAGTGGCAACCCGGACCACTGCACTGTGACTGAGGTTGGCGCTAATGACCAAGTTGTCGACGCGCCATTAAGCCTCAATCCCCCCCCCTTCTCATCTGCAACAAAAATGTAGTGATTTTTTTCTTATTTGGGCCCAGGCCACTTTGCACCACCCCTAATTGGGTACTGATAATGATGAGCCGTTCTTTGAGTTTTAGAAGTGCTCACAGTGTGCAAAAATGCTTGGTATCCACATTAGCAGAAGACTGCAGTAGCTAGATGCAAAACAAGATAGAATCTGGATTGACAGGAAACAGCTAAGTGCGCAAACGATAGAAAACATCCCAACCGGAAGCGTGTGCCTACGAAGGATGGTGTAGCTTGGGTCACCAAGTTTATATTTTTATTTTTATTTTGTTTTAAAGTCATCAAAAGTGAACTAGTAAGAGAACTATCTTTATGTACATAAATAAGGAATCAAAGTTGTCATCCGAGCAACAGGGTTATGCCAGCTGGTTCTGACTAAATCATCGACTGGGGATATGTGGAGCCAAGGGGGGGGGGATAAAGGCTTAATGGCGCGTCGACAGCTTGGTCATTAGCGCCAACCTCAGTCACAGTGGAGCCAAGGCAGTGGCACGTGGTGAGTGAATAATAAAATGGCAGTAAGCAATAGATCAAGTTTGTAGAGTGCGAAAAACAAAGCAGCGCACTAGGAAAATGAACTTCGAGCTTACTGTGCTTCGGTATCAACATAGAAACAAACCTTCTGTTTACGTCATAACATGCCAATTAAAATTTCGCAATCAACGTCAAAACTGGAAAATCAAGCAATCTATATAATATTTGTTTGTGTGTGCGTGTGTGTGTGTGTGTGTGTGTTTGTGTCGCCAGATTACCGAGATTCCCATTTAGTTCTTATTTCTTTTGTTTGTGCATCCTCAGTGGTAATATAGATAAACTTATTTCTTTTGTTTGTGCATCCTCAGTGGGAATATAGATAATCTTATTTCTTTTGTGTGTGCATCCTCAGTGGGAATATAGATGATTTTATTTTTTGTTTGTGCATCCTCAGTGGGAATATAGATAATCTTATTTCTTTTGTTTGTGTATCCTCAGTGGGAATATCGATAATCTTATTTCTTTTGTTTGTATGCATCTGAGTCAGACGGAATTGTATGTATAAGTGATTAGTGATGACGAAGTTCTCTTTGTTCCTTAACCCTTGATCTAACTAAATCTATGAAAGCTTGGACGACGACTAATGGGAAATCATAGCATTTTCATGCAAATGTGAAATCACAATAATGCTCTACAAAACTGGCATTATACTGGGGGCTGCCCTTGTTTCAACTTGTTTTAACGATAATATTTCCGAATTAGCACTGGATTGTTGTGCCTGATTAAGTTTTTCAGCTTAACAACGTTCAAAGCTTCGCAAAGTTACTTTATCTGGACGTTACGTTACTTCCAGCACAGAAGCGTTACTTCGCAAAATGCGTGATTTCAGCATATGCGAGTTTTTCAAAATAGTTTTGTTATCACTGAAAAAAACGTGAAATCTGGAATTCGTATCCTTGGATATAATTACTCCTTCTTGCCATCTGGTTTTGCAATTAAGTCTCGTGTCTCTGGAATATACAGCGTCTCCTCTGTCAAACGTTAGATGTTGTTTAAGTTTTAGCATCTTCTCTTGTGCCTTTTGAGCAATATCATTAGTGGGCACCATTATGCTCAACTTCGTGGGACATGCCGGTTGGGACATGACAGTTAAACAAGAGATAGGCATTTTAAAGTTTTAAACTAATTTTAAGATAAATTATCACCAGAATTCCCTTTTAACCCTTTTAATCAACTGTTGACTGTTTGTGATTTTTTTAGCCACTTGCAAAATCTCTCACAAATTTTTTACCTCCATATGAAAAATCAGTTTTTATCACCTTGTAAATTGTTACATGCAAAATCGTTGTGCAATTATTGAGGAAAACAATTATAATTTTAGATAAAGGTAGCCCAAATTATCTTTTAACTTTTAAATTGCTTATGTTTGCACAATTTACACACCACTTAATAATTTATACATTCATACAAGTTTTACTTTTGTACAGTTTTTATATTATAGTTGTACAATGTGTAGTTTTATTGTCATTAACATTCAAGAAAAAAACGATGACACTCTCAGTGTCCAGCGCCAATGAAAAGGGTTAATTTTAAACATTTTGAACGGAGTTCATTCCACCCGACCGGTCTCCACCACAGCATTATGCCTGTTCTCACTAAGACCTGGGACACTATCTGAATCAATTGTTCTCTTTGAACGGCTTAAAACTTTGCGTTGTTATTTGCTGAAAAGTGTGTGACTTTTATAAGCTTCATTAAAGCTACAAGGACGCCACCTGTAAGGTGAGCCCAAAACAGGATACAACATGTGGCTCCGGCGGCCAGCAAGACAGTTGCCATACAATAACAAGCTTTTAAAATAATATATGGTTCACACTTTGACCGTTCACTGAGCCCGAGGTTATTCAAGTAATTAGTTGAACACAAAAAAAATGCTAACCTTGACATAAACTCACCAGTTGATGGTTACCGATAATTTTATCGCTGAGATTATCAATTTTACTGGTTTGAACTCTAGGCTTATAATGACTTGTACAACTTTGTAGCCTATTTTCTACACTGTTTACCTGAAATTTGTGAACCTTTTACATTTATAAATTGTTTTTAGCTTTACAATTTATTCACCTTTTTAGCTTGTAGCTTTGAATTACAAATTTGTAAACCTTTTAAGTTGCTGCTTACTGTTGATATTTTACACTGTTTAAGGGCACGTTTGCGCAACCACTCGCTTTTGCATTCTCGCAGCTAGTAGCTAGAAATCACCTCAAATTCCAACATGGCAGCAGTTTTATGTCTGCCGCCTCGAAATGAAAACAGTAAATAACATGAGTTCAAAAGCGTTTGGGAAAATTGTTTCGTCATGAGGAATTCTTTATATTATTGGCACAGATTATAAGATTGCAAGTATTTACTCAAACGATGTCGGATTTAGCTAATCCATTTAGCGTTATTACCATGGCAATGTCACCTTTGCCATCGCGATTAAGTTCTAGCTGCTAGAATGCAAAGGCGAGTCGCAGCGAAAACGCGCCCTAAACCTGTCAATTTACTGGTTTTAGCACTAATGGTGCAATTTACGAGCTCTTAACCATTAAGCTGTTAAACACACTTTAATTGACTTTTTTGAACCTGTCAATCGGCAAATGTACGACTGAGTAGGTGTTTAACTGTTAAACCTTAAATGTGACATTACATTTCTTTACAATGAAAGAAAATGGTTCATTTTTCTAGCTTTCACCCATTAGGGCGCGTTTACGCAACGACAATTGTCTCGCTTACCTGCTTTCACTTGGTTAATACTAAATCTGCTGGCTGCTTCTCGCCTTTACTATACCGAAGAATGAGGCGTTCAAGTTGTCTATACGTAGTAACCATGGCAACAATGCGGACGCAAATCTCCTCCTCGTCCCTCGCGACACGACGTACGAAGCGTGCAATATGACAGCGTCGATTAATAACAACTAGAAAACAATGTTTACTGCTGTACAAGACGACGGAAGATTTCTGAATGCCGGTATTCGGTGATTTGTCTTCGATTCGACAACTCCGAAATGGACGCCATGTTGGATTTTGAATTCTCGCTGCGAGTAGCTATTTATTCTGCCGTCGTTTGAGCACTGCTAGAAGCTGTTTTTTTCAGCGAGAATAGCAAATTTTGGAAATAGCGTGAAATGGCAACAATGTTGTACCAATGTTTAAAATGACTGTTGCACTGTAATCTTCATCCGTGTTGCCTATTACCGCAGTCATTGAACAGAAACGGGAAATAAATAACGGTTGCCTATCAAATAGCGTTCAGCGACCGAGAAGGTCTCGTTGCATAAACGCGCCCTTAGGCTCTAATCGCTTTTGCAGCCCTTACAGCTAATGCACACTTCTAGGGCGCGCAACAACAATGTAACAAAGAATTATTTCTACTTTTTAGCAATGGGAGGCCACTGAACAACTTTACAACCTCTAACCACATTTCATGCCTCCGACTGACACGTCAAATGCATGTACAGAGAACATTTATAGTTTCAACATGAGTCTTTAGTCTGGGGTCAAGTGACTACTACCAGTCATGGACGCCAAAAACCTTTATGCTACTATGTGAGCCAGAAGCAAAGCGTTCCTAGGTCTTCCCGGCCGGTGAAGTCCTAGGCGCCATTTTCTTCATGTCCTCAGGGTACAAGTCTGCATACAAGGTTTACGAGAGACCCTGCCTGCAAGCTCTCAGTGAAATCAATTCACTGGCCGGTGTAATGATGAGTTTTTCTTTTAAATAAAACTAGCAATCCCATTATTATAGTCTAAATTGCTAAACTACTAAACGCCTATCGTCCCCATAGCGATGTTAGCCTAGTTAATGCTACTCTAAGCTAACTACCGGTTCGGGGGTATGAACTTCCCAGTGAGTGTAGGTCCAGAAATTACCAGGGGTTGGGTGACAGAATAGTGAGCCCTAGCTACCTGCCAGTACTGACTTTTATAAGCTTCGTTAAAGCAACAAGGACGCCACCTGTAATGTGGGCCCAACAACAGAATACCATGTGGTTCTGGAGTCCAGCAAGTATAACTAGAGGTTGCCCAGAACACACCAGTTATGTGCTCAATTCAGTACACAACAGGAATCAGTTTGGAAGAGGATGGTCTATAATTGTTGTGCCTCGTAGCACGCGTGGTCCAGTACTGTTGTCAGAGGTATTGTGGATGACAATCTGAACAAGCTATTGTGTGACCGGAGTGTTAGAGTGCTTTATTGTTATCGATCTTATATGAAATGAAGCCTTTCAAAAAACGTGTTACTCTGATCATTTGCATGATCGTTTTAACTGTGGAATGTCTGTCAGCAGCATAAGAGTTGCAGAATGCAAGCTCCTCGGGCATAACGAGACGACTCGAATTGAGCGAGGGAAGCGAGCAACTCCACTAGTTTCAGTATTAAATTCAATGATATCCTAAGTTGCTTAAGAAATATATGAAAGTTACAACGTAGTGAATTTTTACAGTTGATTTTTTCTTTTTCTGTGATAACTTCCATATTGTATTTTTTCTAGGGTTTGTCGTTGATAGAAGGTTTGCAAGCACTAAGCAAAACCGTAGAGGTGAAAGAACTGAATACTACGTCTGGTCTCTGTGTTACTGTGACACCCCGTAAGTATCTGTGCATAATAAGTATGGTTACAAGTGTTTGATTGCGGTTTTTGTAATAAAGACATAACTACAATAAACGGGCGTGGTAGAATGTATTTGTATAGAGCAGTGACATTTGCCGCCATATTGGCACCAGTATGGGTTTTGGAGGGCATAACTACAAGGTGCACTAAATAAAAATGGAGGGAAAAACAACGGAAGAGCGGATTTCTTAGGCTTAAAAAAACGTTGTTTTCTCCAACAACAAAAATTGCGCGTTTTAGGTCTAAGAAATCACTCTTCACAGCATCGGCTTCAGTATAACTTCCTTCTGTTTCTCTCTGAAGTGCCCCTTGCAGCTAACCCATTAAGGCTCCAGCATAGAGTTATATACAATAATACTACGTCGTTTCACTGCTCTATACTCAGGTGCATGCCTCGATGATGGATAACAGGTGCAGCCTAAATGTTATAGCATTGAACCCAAAATTCGAATCTGCAAATTAGAATCAGCGTATTCCTCTTGAGAGGATCTGGCCAAACATTTCTTGAAGCCAGCAGCCAGAACTGAACGAAATATAAATTAACAGAAAATCACCAAATGGCTTCTTTATCTAGAAATAATGCCAGCTTGCTTTAGTAACTTGCTATATATGGAAAATATAAAAATCAGCAGTATGCCAAAAAATAGAACGTTAAAGTTTAAGGTGCAGGGTGTAAGGCCTCATTAAAATCGGTTTATATTTTCATCAGGGAAATAAGGAAATGGTGCAAGGTTTTGATCTGCAAACACGAACACATGTGAATTCCTACTGTGGTATAAACCCATTGCCAGTTACGTGGGTTCGTTTTGTATAAGTAGCTACGTCATACTACGACAATCAAAGGCTTCAAATTTGAGAAACCCATAGCTAGCGTACCAGGCACTTTTAATCGATATATTGAAGAACGTTCCTGCAAGCATTCTTTTCAAATAAAGTTAATGTGTGTCATTAATGTATATCCTTGAATATTTCAGATCACCTGCTTTTCTGAGATGGTTAATATTCGATGATAAATATTAATGTTTTGTTGAGTTAGGCCCTACGTAGAAAAAAAATGTTAGTTGTCGATAAGCAATGTTGTATTCAAGAAACATTTTTTAGAAATTCACTTCTTAACCAGCAGCGCCGTGTACGTATCGCTAGAGTTCCTAAACTATTCAGGAATCCAAATTTACTCAGGCTATTGTCAGAGTGCTAAATTCTTAAAATGTAATTTTTTCTATAATAATTGATCTATTTACGAAAATTCCAGATCAGAAATATTTTTGGAAATTCTATCGACACAAAAAAAATTCATTACAGTCCGGATCTTTCGTTCGGCTCCAAACAGACTGAAAAACGGCAACAACCCACCCAACAGTTTGTAATTTGGTAACTGTTCTAGGCTTCGCTTTGCTCGCCTTGCATAATCTGCTGCAAGTTTGAAACAATCGAAATGACTAAAGTAGGGTTACAAATACGAATACAATCATATATTTCAATCCTGTAGTGATGTCAATACTACTAAACTGTAAGGACTTGAGGACTGTACTGCATAAACGTAATTAGACACAATTAAAGGGAAATAACCACAATTCCAACGCACGAGAGCCATCATTGCTGGTGCACAATGATGCTTGGTCGCCCGGAAAGTAACACTGTCAGCCAGCGTAAAGTTGATTCGTTGTTGATAACCAAAAGGAGACGATCCCGGCTGCCACTTAAATCTTTCAATTAAAAAAAATGCCAAATCATGAATTTTGAGGCCTTCGAGGCCTCAGTGTGATCCAAGTTGAATTGTTAAAAGTAGAACGCAACAATTGGCACATTGCCTCGTTCCCGGCAACAATGAAATACAAACCATAACAAAAACTATAGATGTAAAGGGTATTGTGGATTGCGTAGGATCAACTAGTAATAAACAATATATTATGTCATATTATTTTATTAGACATTTTAAGTTGAAGCATTTCATCAAGTCAGAATACCTTGAAGATTACGGCATCAGACGAGCAAAATAATTAAATGATTAGGAAAACAGTTAAATAATCTAAACACGATTTACCTTCCTAACAACCTCAAACACCGGGAGTGACTAAAATGTGCCGTGAAGAATGCACCAGTCCAGCTAGTGTCACATAATAATTTGTGACATAGAGTGTTGTATTTACATTTATTGCGAAGTCATTTTCGTTAATTACACAAAAAAGCATGTAAGTGGCAGAGCGAAAACAAACATAACTATTGACGAAGATTCAGTGTAGATGCATTCACTCAAGTTAGTTCACTCGAACACAATTAATTTAGGGCAATGTAACTATTCCCCTCTCAGTTTACTGCTTATTAGACTTTAAAGTTCTTTGGTTCTAGGTCCGTCGTTATGATGGGAGACATCTTTGAGAGGTGGAGTTAATGTGTTTTTTTTTCATTGATACCGATTGCAGGTGAGAGCAGTAGCAATTTGAAAAATTAAAGAGTAGAGCAATGGCCTGAGTTGGTTGGTAAATAAGTTTCATTTCCTCATCATTTTCTTGGTTTATTGATCTTTCTAAAGCAGAACTTTTTGGAAACTTAACAAAACTTAGCAGGTTCTATTACACCACGAATTTTCAGGTTTCAATGGTTACCGCATATTTTGTAGGACTTGGAAACACAAAATTTACTTTTGCCATCATTTGGAAAAACCGTCTAATTGTTTTATTCCAAGGTGAAACACAAGCCTGAACAATGAAATGACGGCCATGACAGCTAACCTAACCTCTAAAAATATGAATCTAAATACATGCTAGGGTATCGCGACAATTTCAGGGTAACGATAACCAACATTATTTAGTTTTCCATTGTATAAGGCACTCAATTGTATACCAGTACAGCGTGACACCGTATCATATTTTTTAATATCTTAAACAAGAGTTTAGCGCATATCGGAGCTCTGGTTGAATATCATAATGTGGTTTAACAGTTGGCGTTTGGTTGTAATTGAAAGCCACTGTCAACCTGGAAAAAATTAATTCCCGCCTATGAATCGGCTTCCATTACGAAATGTGATACTCAGTCACGTTACAATTTTATTAATGGCTGAGTAGCGAAGTACTGAGCAGGAGCTCAAATACAAAATTGACACGAACTCCATAACTTTTCATGTTTGCAGGGTGGGGCGTCACGAAGGCGTGAGCCGTGTGCGTAAGTAACAATATATTGTTGTAATCATTATTAGTGTTCTTGAAATACGGAATTAACCACGTTATCAATCATACTTTGAAGGTGAAGTCTATTCGTGGTAATTACCGAAACCTCCAAGTGGAATGTTAGCGAACACACCATAAGAAATTTATTGCATCACTTACATACATTAAAAACCATGGTTCTTGAATACTTGGCGAGCATTACCAAAAGACAAACTACGACAAAAAAAATTGGCTGTATACAATTATACGTCAAAATATTTCTGACGAATTAATGCAATAAAAGAAAGGGGAAAAAAAAGGAGTGATACCATATAAACACCCAAGACTGGTAAAAAGGCAGCCAAGTGAAGAATGTTTGACAGCAGTGATATCAACAGACCAACAAAACATTTCCCAAGTAAATTTCACAGACTAATACAGCCATTAAAGAAAAAATTTTACCGTTGCTACCAAAGTAGTAATGGTAAAGATTTAATTTAACCCTTGAACTTATAACACGAGGGATTAATTTGGCGAATGTTTTGGTATGGTCTAGAAATAGTAGCATATGTAAGGAAGTGAAATGAAATTATAGTGAGACACGTGTATGTTTGTTAAGCGTGTAAAGTAGTTTAATACAATGTGCGATGCTCTAGATAACTCACTGTCATCTTCAGTTTGCATTTATTTATAAGGATCGGCCAATTTTTAATGTTGTCTTGCCTTGTCCTCTTGATGTTATATTGATTTATAATGTTTGTATTAATTGTTATTTGTTGCAGAAAAGGAAATACGACACCAAGGACATTTTACTACTTTATATGTGAATGCCGAAGCCTTAAGAATGAAAGAAGATCAATCTATGATATGGCAAGTAAGTTTAAGCGAACATGCAGGAAAAAAAAAATTTGAAAAAAAAAACGATCTATTCAAATGACTCTCTGGGTTGAAAGTGTTTCGAAATTTGAAATTTATAGTTTTGTTTCTCTTTGTTTGTTTTACATTTTACATCTGTTATAATTCAAACTTTAGTGAAATAGTTTTTTTTTTTTTTTTCCCCCCTGTGGGCTGGGGGTAGAATAAGCCCACCGTACCCCTGCGTGTCGTAGAAGGCGACTAAAAGGGAACCCAAGATCACGGTTTGCTAGTGTGCCAAGGGTCTGCGTGGCGGAGGGTTTTTAGTCCGTCTTGAACACTAGCAACCTCAACACTACGGTTTGCGAGTGCGCCTACGGTGTGTATGGCGGGCAGGTTTAACACCCGTCGCAAGCACTAGTCCGAAAGAGGTGAAGGGACATCCAGACAAACCAGGCCCGGGGTGGATGCTTAGAGGATGTTTGGCGGTTTGAATCCCCTTTTGGGTTTGATTCCGATTTGCCCATTCTGGCCACTGGGCTTTTCATCCTCATCCCCCAGCATGTTGGCCGTGTGCTGCAACCTAGTAATCCGTGGAGACGGAGATCCTGGCTTTCGGGCTTTGGCTCCTTATTCCGGAGGACGGGTGGCCTGGGCGAGCCGGCCTAAGGTCAATCGGCTATGACTTTTCGGGTCCTGTCGTTGTGGGGAGGCGGCTTGTGCTGTATCCATCTGCATCACAGACCCGAACTGTTTGGGTTATCGAGGGAGGTGGTGTGTACGGCTTCCTTGGTGGCCTCGCCTCTCGGCATGCTTTGGCTGCCACCTCACCGAGATAGACGGCGGTGTTAGCTTCCTGGTGCAGGGCCCTGGATATGCGGCTTCCGGCCCTGCATCACCCGAGTGCCGCGCGGGGTTTTTCTTTTCTGGGGGGCGCACCGCCGCGACTTCTTTTTGCTCTCCATGGCAACTTCTTCTCCCCCCTCCCCCGCAGAAATTTCTTTCCCCCAAAATTCTTCCCCTCCTCGCCGCACTAGCAAGCGCCAGAGGAGGGAACCTGAGATGGTTGGGCCTGGTGCCCAGTTACTGGACATTAGTAAGAGTCGGGACCAAGTCCCGAAGTTCTTGGTGGTGACAGGCGAGGGCCGAGATGTTACACAACTCGGTCCGTTCGCTGTCCACAAGGCACTCAAAGGGATCTGTGGTTCCGATCCGAAGAGTGTCTCTCGGCTCCGTGCTGGGGGATACCTTGTGGAGGTTGCGGATGGGGCTCAGGCAAAAAGGCTTTTGAAGGCGGGTGCACTGGGGTTATGCCCGGTGCGTGTGGAGCCGCATCGTACCTTAAACAGCAGCAAGGGGGTCGTGACGTGCTTTGATTTGAGGGGTCTCAGCGATGATATCATCCTGGACGAACTCAAGTCACAAGGCGTTACGGCTGTGAAGCGTTTGACGCGGAAAGGTGAGAATGGTGCCCAGCCAACTGACACCTTTTTCCTGACCTTTGATACGCCAGTTGCACCGCAGCACATTACTGCCGGTTACCTGCGGTTGAAGGTCAGGACTTATGTTCCGAATCCAATGCGGTGTTTCCGCTGTCAACGCTTCGGCCACACCAGCGGCTCGTGTAAAGGTAAGCCTACCTGTGTTAGCTGTGCTCAGGCAGCCCATGAAGGCGCTGATTGTGCTGGCCCAGAGCAGTGCATCAACTGTGGTGGTCAGCACCAGGCCTCTTCGCGGGACTGCTGTGTTTATTTAGAGGAACGTCGTGTGCAGGAATTGAAGGTGAAGGACGGGCTTTCCTATTCGGAGGCCCGGAAGAAAGCTAAACTATCGGCAGCACCGATGACCAGATCTTTTGCACAGGTGTGCAGTGCGCCATTGCCTGGCCCAGTTAGTGAGTCTGCTGATTTAGCGGATTTGCGCGCTGAGCTCAGGTCTTTGACGAGGACGGTAGGCATGCTTGTTACTTTGTTGACCCAGCAACATCCATCTTTGCAGGGTCTTTTGGGTTCTTCCAAACCGGTTGATGCCTTGCCGTCGACATCTGCCCAGCCTGCTACTGTTCCTGTTCCTGTAACTGTTCCTGTTCCTGTTCCTGTAACTGTTCCCAGGCAGGTTAAGGCTGTAGTTAAGCCTCCTCCTGCCCGGAGTGCACCACAGAAAGTGTCGAAGAAGGCTCCTGATGGTATATCCTCAGCACCACCCGTGAGGAAGTTGCCACCAGGAGAGAAGGTGAAACAGTCGTCGAACAACCAGCTTGCTGAGAGGTCCATTGCGTCCCCTCCACAATTTGATCCTCCTTTACCCATGGAGCAGGGAGATATTTCCTGTTCCACTTCTCCTGGGCTTTTTCCTCCTTCCGAGGACAACTTCGTTCTGGACCTCACTCCGGCTTTTGATTCGGGGGAGGATTCAGATGTTTTCGGGTCGCCCAGGGGAGGAGTTGAGGAGGATGATTCAGTCTTAAGCCCGTCCTAATGCCTGCGCATTCCATCGTTCAGTGGAACTGCCAAAGTTATCGGACCCATGCAGAGGAGCTGCGGCTGCTTTTGTCGCATTGGCGACCTCTGTGCTGCTGCCTTCAGGAAACTTGCTTCAAGGCGTCGGATAATCCGGTTGTTAGGGGTTACTCTGTCTACCGTCTGGATGCAGACCCTGTGCCACGTGCACATGGTGGTGTTGCAGTGCTGGTTCAACACTCTCAGCCGCATGCCAGTGTGCCTCTGCACACTAGATTTCAGGCGGTAGCAGTTCGAGTTTCTTTTCATTTCGGTATTACTGTCTGTTCGGTTTATTTACCGCCGGATGAGGTCTTTGGGGTTGGTGACCTGGAGGACCTGGTTCGCCAGCTTCCTGCCCCGTTTCTCCTGCTGGGCGACTTTAACAGCCACCACGTCCAGTGGGGCGGACCTAATACTGGCAACAAGGGCAGGATCCTTGAGGAGTGGATGCAGAGGGGGTCCGTT
>JAHWFP010090204.1:64321-78715 GCA_023313725.1 Lithobius niger
TCCCAGTTCACTTCACTTGGGCTGTCACTGCCGATCTGCATGGAAGCAATCACCTCCCCGTTGTGTTGTCCATGACACAAGGGGGTTCTGTGGCTTCCAGGCCAGCCCGGTGGGCACTTAGACGTGCTGAATGGTCAGCCTTTGCTGAGGCTGCTGTATTTCAGCGTGCGGTTGGGGACTTTTCTGATGTGGATGAACTTTCAAATCATTTCGCTGACGTGGTCCTTGCTGCTGCTCGTGCTACTATCCCGCGTTCGTCCACACAGCCGCGGCGGGTTCCTGTTCCGTGGTGGACGCCTGCTTGCGGGCATGCTATTCGGGCCCGCCGGCGAGCGTTGCGTGCATTTACGGTCAACCCAACTACTGACAACTTTGTAGCCTTTAAGTGCTGTCGTGCCCGTGCCAGGTATGTCATCCGTGAGGCTAGACGTGCTTCGTGGACAGCTTATGTTTCGTCGATCACGCGCTCCACGCCTTCTCAGCAGGTGTGGCGGAAGGTGCGCCAGATCTCGGGGAGGAACGTGTCTTCCCCGGTTTCACAGCTGAAGGTGGCGAATTCCGTGATCTCTTCTGTGCCGGATATCGCCGACTGTCTTGCGTCTGCGTTTGCGCGGGTCTCGAGTGATAACCATTATGATTCTGGTTTCCTCAGAATAAAGCGTAGAGAAGAGGCTCACTCTCTAGACTTTCGCTCCGACGGGCTAGAGGAGTACAATTTACCGTTCACCAGGCAGGAATTTGTTTCAGCTTTGTCCAAGTCGCATGACTCCGCCCCAGGGCCTGATGATGTTCACTATCAGCTGTTAAAACATCTGCCTCTTGCCTCCCAGCAGTTCTTGCTGGAGATGTTCAACCGTGTGTGGGCAGAAGGCTCTGTTCCGGCAGCGTGGAGGACAGCAGTGGTCATCCCGATTGTGAAACCGGGCAAAGACCCTACTGCTCCTACCAGTTATCGCCCAATCGCTCTGACTAGCTGTGTCTGTAAACTTATGGAACGGATGGTCAGTGAGAGGTTGGTCTGGGTGCTGGAATCACGCGGATTCTTATCTGCGTCCCAGTGTGGCTTTCGACGTTTTCGGTCAACCATCGATCATCTGGTTGCCCTTGAATCGGATGTGAGGGAGGCTTTCCGCCTGCGTCAACATCTGGTTCAGGTTTTCTTTGACTTGGAGAAGGCTTATGATACGACCTGGCGTTATGGGATTCTCCGTAATCTCTATAACTATGGCTTGAGGGGACAGATGCCACTGTTGCTTTCCTCTTACCTCTCCGGACGTTCTTTTCGTGTTCGTGTCGGGGCGACTCTTTCCCGCCCGTTTGTCTTGGAGAATGGTGTGCCTCAAGGGGGTGTTCTTAGTGTCATCTTGTTTGCTATTGGGATCAACCCCATTGCTCAGCAAGCTGCTGTTCCCCAGTCATTGTTTGTCGATGACTTCGGCCTGCGCTTTCGGGCAGCTCGCATGCAGACCTGCGAGCGGCAGCTATAGCTGGCGATTAACAAAGTCCAGACCTGGGCGGTCAGTAATGGTTTCCGGTTTTCTCCGGACAAGACTGTGTGCATTCACTTTTGCCGCCAACGAACACTGCACCCAGATCCTTGCCTGTATTTGGGGCAGGCGCAGATTCCTGTTGTCCCACAGGCACGTTTCCTGGGTCTGGTGTTCGATTCCAGGTTATCTTGGCTTCCACACTTGCGCCAACTTAAAGACAAGTCTTTGCGGGCACTTAACATCTTGCGGGTTCTGTCGGGTACTTCATGGGGTGCCGATCGCACTGCCATGTTGCGCCTCTACAGAGCCCTTGTCCGCAGCAAACTTGATTATGCGTGCATGGTGTATGGTTCGGCTAGTGACTCGACTCTCCAGATGTTGGACACTGTGCATCACAGTGGCCTGCGTGTGGCGACTGGGGCATTTCGAACTTCTCCAGTGGTCAGCCTCTATGCGGAGGCCTTGGAGCCACCTTTGGCCATTCGTCGGCGGAAGCTGGCCATTCAGTATGCTGTGCGTTTACGTGCTGTGGAATCCAGTCCTGCTTGGTCCATGGTTTTTGGGCCAGACTTGCGAGTCGGTAGACGCAGGGTGGGTAAGGGTGATTTCCGCAATAGGCTCCAGCAGTCCTGTCAGGAGATAGCCTTTGATATGCCCAGCGTCTTGAGGCTGGGGGGGATGCCAGTGGCCCCTTGGCTTGTCCCAAGTGGCATTTTCATTTTCGCTCTGGCGTCCCTCCCGAAGGGTTCCACTCTGCCAGCAAGGTACTTGCAGGAGTTCCGGCGGCTGTGTTCTCAGTACGCCGGTTATCAGCGGCTGTTTACTGATGGGTCGAAGTCAGACGCTGGCGTGGCTTGTGCTTGTGTTTGTAAGGGAGTGACGGTAGCCCATCGCCTTCCATCAGGCTATTCTGTGTTTTCTGCAGAGCTTTTGGCTCTCGGTTTGGCGGTGGAATGGATCCTTGGCCTTCAGGGCACGCATTTCATTATCTTTAGCGATTCCATGAGTGCCCTGGAGTCCTTGGCGACTTACAATCCACGGAACCCCTTGACTCAACGTGTCCAAGCTTTGCTTTCCCGCTTGCCTGGCCAGCGGAAAACCGTGCTTTTCTGCTGGATCCCGGGCCATGTTGGGATAGGTGGAAATGAGCAAGCGGATTCTGCAGCAGAATGGGCCCTTTCTGGCCCTCTCGGTAGGGATCTCAGGCTTGTTCCCTCGGACGCTTTTCCAACTCTGCGTCTGAGGTTACATGCTTTTTGGCAAGCCTCGTGGGATGGACAGGACGGTAATAAGTTACGGGCCATTAAAGGCACTGTCGAGGAGTGGCACTCGGCGTGTCGCCGCAGTCGCCGTGAGGAGGTTGTGTTGGCCCGTTTGCGAATTGGTCACACCCGACTTACTCACTGTTTCCTTTTGCGGGGGGTTGACACTCCTGAATGTTTTTGGTGTCGACGGCCACTTACGGTCCGGCACTTACTTGTTGATTGTCGCCATCTTGATGGTGTTCGTCGTCGGTTCCATCTTCCGCATGACATTGCGCGTCAGTTGGGCGATAAGTCTGTCCTCCTGTCCGGTGTTTTTCAATTTTTGCAAGAGGTACAGATGTATGACAAGATTTAGATTAGGGGTTTGGATAACATCTCTGTAATGTGTGGTGCAGTGGCAATCTGGACCACTGCACTGTGACTGAGGTTGGCGCTAATGACCAAGTTGTCGACGCGCCATTAAGCCTCAATCCCCCCCCCCTTTTTTTTTACTAATTATAAGCTCTGCTCCGAGATTTTTATTGCAATTCCTATAGGAATAATTATTATTTTATGCGCATTTAAAATGTTCACTTGTTGCTAAGAGATTTTTGACTTTCAGACCAAGCACTTAACTGTATTTTTAAAATCAAAGTAGTATGCAGAACGTCATTCTGCAGCAGTTGATAGAACTGAGTTCAGCTGCGTGATAGTTAATACTTTACACGAAATTTGTGATTTAATTCCATGTTTTCAGTAGAAACCGTTTATATACTTTATAAAAAGGACACTAGCTAAAATATGAGAAACTTAAAAGTTGTAACATGATATGGAATGTACAATAAGTCGGTAAATTCGTTGTTGGTAGATTCGAATGGTATTTCACACACAACATTATCAACACGACATTATCAACATCCATAATTAAAGACTTACGATGTGTGTGCATGCTTCTCTGTTCTATTCCGGAACTAAGGCACCTACACAGAAGAGAGTGACGATAAATGAACGATAATTACATTATGCTTCGAATAGGCTATGACCATCATTACAACTTGGTTGCAAAGGACTTTGGTTGCTGAAATTAAGAACACTTAAAATGATGACATATTTCAATCGTAATTAGTATCAACAACATGGCATATTGATATCAAAATTGATTAGCTTCAAGTAATTCGATGCACTGATAAAGTACACCTGCGGGATATAAAAGCCCTGAAACATTCGTGTTTCTGAAACACGGAGGTATGTGGATTGAGCGACCAAAGCGAGCGAATGCCACACTTAATAAACCTTTTCAACATAAAATAAACCTACTTTACTGTATATGAACTGCGGATATTATAAGGATGTGAAGAACGAACTGTGAGCAGTAAATGCAACTAGCTCCGTCCTATATAATCAGTACGTAGATTTTGTGATGCACTTTAAATCGAATAGACTGCATGAAGCATGAATCAACGCTAGTAGAGTGAGCGACGCAAACCTGACGGAAACCTTAAAAGCCCAAAGTTTGTGTCGCGGCTACCTGATGTGAAACATCGGTTGATAATGGCAAGGCGACGAAAGGCTGCGGCGGTAATCTTGTTGCAATGAAGTGAAGGCTTAAGGTTGGAGGTGAACCAGACTCCGAGATCCCGGACTTCAACAGTTTTGGGAAGCGTGTGATAGTTTAAAAAGTAGGAAAAGTTTCTATTGGAAGATCCAATGTGGAAAGTCTGGCACTTGTTTTCTGAAAGAGGCAATTTCCAGTTGCCCAGGTTGATATAAGTTTGGCAGTTTCCTGCAAAGATGCCACATCAGAAGTCCCAATCACCTGAGACCTGATTTTAAGGTCATCTGCGAATTTATAGCCTAAAACCGTGTCGGAGTTGCAGTTCAGGTCATTCAGAAAAATGACAAAAAGTATAGGAGGACCAAGAACGGAGCCCTGAGGTATCCCGCTGGTGGTATTCAAGAAGGAAGAGAGAGAGTTGGACACTGCGACGCGCTGGGACCTGTTTGAAAGAAAGGACGCAATCCAAGAGTTCAACTGTCCTCGAATACCTAGCGCTTCAAATTTAAATAATATTCCACGGTGATTCACAGACTCGAAAGCCTTTTAGAAGTCGAAGTAGATAACATCTGTGTTTATTCCCATGTCTAGTGCTCTAGTCCAAGAGTCAAGAGCCAACAACAGTTGGTATGTAGAAGAACGTCCCGGTAATAAGCCAAATTGGTCCTGTTTTATGAGGTTAGACTTCTCTAAATGGTCAAGGATAGAGTCCTTAATTATCGACTCCATGATTCGACAAGGGACGGAAGTGAGTGCAATTGGGCGATAGTTCGATGCTTGCTCAGCATCGCCTTTTTTAAAGATTGGAATAATGGTAGCTGTGTGCCAGACCGAGGGAGGGCAGCCATTGTTAAAAGACTCAGGACCTGCCGAGTGGCTGGGCTTCAAACGGGAAAGTGAACGTCTGACCACCTCCACCGGAAAACGCACATCCGGGCAAGAAACAATGGGTTCAAAAGTTTTAGGAAGAGAGGGAAACCGAAGGCCATCATCGGGGATGCTATTTGATGCGAAGTACTTATTTAGGATCTCAGCTTTGGCCTGATCGTCAACAACAAAATCGTCGTCCGACCAGAGTGTTGCCTTCCACAGCTTTTTTATTCCTAAATATAATGTTTCTTGAAATGCATTTCTTTAAAACAAAACGGCAAAAATGACTCTCAAATCGACTTTAAAGCAAAATCAATTTTAAAACTGCCGCTCTATTCATATTTATAACTAAATGGAGTAATACTTTTAAAGTCAATTGAATACTTTACAGATAGGTTTTGTTACGCGTAATGATATTTTTTTTCTTGGGACTGAACAAGCCACCACATATTCTTAGCCTATCCAGATTCCATATTTAGAGATTTGCAGTTTATGTGATTGTCTGACATCATTGTGTGTTCAACAAATTTTATTTTTTCAGTTGCATTAGCAGGCATAGTATTGTATTTATTCTGCAGTTATTGTTAATCGTTTATTGAGTTTAACAACTTCGTAATATTTAAGGATTTCCCATAACCAGGCATTATTAATCGATGTAAACTTGTAGTTGTCCGTTCCAAACTGTGTAAATTTCATTCTCCAATACTGTACACGCTACCACGGCTATTAGCAGTACAAGGGTTCATAAGTTCGTTCAGCTAGGCGATAATCAATTCAACACCTAACGATGGGCAGAAACGCAGTTTGACTTCGTCCATTGGTTGTTTTGGGGAGGGAGAGGCAAGTTTCGGAGAGGGTATCATTTGAAATGAATATGTTCTGCATTCAGCTTTAATTGAGGCAGGCATATGTTTGTTCCGTTCTGTTCAGTTTTCTGTTTTCCATTATCAAAGACGTAGCGTGAGCGAAACACGGATATAGTGTATAGTCAACGTTAATATTAGGAATTGCTTATTATGTCAATCCCATCTATGCAGACTCAATGGGACTTAAATTGCACCCCATATCTTTTCTCACTAAAGCAATTCTAGGAAAGTAAACGCACGGGTTGCAAATTCAGCAGTATTACCACACTTAATCTTAAACTAGCGGAGTCGCTCGGTTTACTCGCTTATTCCGCGTCGTCTCACAGCGCTCGATGAGCTTTCATGCTGCAACTCTTATGCTGCTGACGGACATTCACATATAACACGATCAAGCAAATAATGAGAGTCCAGTTCGCTTTTTTTGTAGAGGGAAAGAATTAATTTATTGGAGCCATGGCCCATAGCTAAACGCCCTACTATAAAACAACTTAACTACATGTACATTTTGAACCAAGGACCACACAACGTCATCCATCATACCCTGGTGCATCGCCATGACACAGTTTCACAAATTCACTCCTAAACTACCGTTGCAGCCTTGCAGACGTACGGCTTCAGTTCATAAACAAATGATAACCATAAATCACTCCAACAGTCTGGCCACCTGAGAGATACGTACGCTTCTTGAGGCGAAACATACGATTTTTATCCAGTGGGCCTCAGCTTGAAGAAACCATCCTTTTTCTGACATGTGCTTAAACTGCCAATGAGCCAGGAAGCGAGACACGCGATTTGCAGCCCAATCGGCCTTGGCTTGAAGGAGCCATTTCCTTTCTGGCACGCGATTGAACTGTTATTGAGCCAGGACGTGAGACATGCGATTTTTACGCGTCGGCCTTGGCTTGAAGAAGCCATCCCCTTTCTGGCATGCACCTAAACTGGCAATGAGCCAGGAGGCGAAACATGGGATTTCTTCCCCAGTCGGGCTTGGCGGCAAGAAGCCTTATCCATCCCCTGTGTAAGACCGTTTCAACACTGTAGCACTAAAATAGTTGGTAAGTTTATCATGCAAACTCCTTTATGGCGCTCTTGGTATAGATTAATTTTTTTTTTAAATAAAATTTTTTGTGGAAGAGCCGAACACTAGGAACCACAAGTCACTTTTCATTTTTTTTAGTACCAGACTATACATGGATTTCCTTGTTTCACAATTTAAAAATGATTACTTAAAAGCCATCTCCCCTCCCCCCCTCCCCCCTGTATGTGTGATACTTTGAAACAGCAACCACACGTCGCCTATATTTTTTAACTAATATAAAAAATTTCGTGCAAGATTTCGTGATTTCTGTTATCAATATATTTTGTCTAAATAGGACTAATTTAGCATTAATCTTTTCGTAGCTCAAGGGGATTGCTTATTGCAGACCCTTTTTAAATAAGGTTTACATGTTTACGTAGTTCGTCACTATTCATCTGTAGCACACCACTCTTGAAACGCTTGTATTTTGCATGCATATTTCTCCAGTTCATTTTGCTTCGTTCGAAAAGGTTTGCATGAACAAACTATGACGCCATAAACAAATTATGACGTCAAAACATAAGGTTTTAGAAAAAAAAAACTTTTGACGTCATTTTTTCAGGATTTTTCGCGTTTTTATAGGGTCATAATATCATGTTACAGCGATGAAAATAGGCCTATACTCAGTGCAATTTAAGTATCTTTCGTTTGGTCTTATTCCCATGTTTGTAGGTGCTTTGGTTCCAGAGGAGTAGACCTACAAACACACACACACACGCACATCATACGTCCTTAATGGTGTAAATTACAAGGTGTTTACTTTTGCCAAAACGGGACTACATTACAGAGAACCAAAAATGTAATAATTTATAGCTTGAGTTTGCTATTGTCAGGAGCCACGTGAGCTATATTGACCATTTTTCAATGTTTTTGTACGCAGTTCATGGTACACCAAAGAGAAGAAACACCTTTAATACGTTATACTATGTCCTTAAATGGTGAACATTTTTTTTTCCGAACTAGAATCTCGGCTAAATACAGAATTGAGGAGGTGAGTAGAAACAGGGCGTTAGTTTGGGAGTTAAAAATTTCTAAAATTCTGTGTGTATATAAAAAAAACTGTTGAAATAATGCTTTAGTTTGTGTTCGTGACCCCCTAGACTCTCCAAACGATGAAAACAATGAAACCAACAACTATATTGCAACATTGTAAAGAGCAACATTTCATTGCTTAATGGCACAGATTGTCGGCTTACTTTCTATTACATTCATTCTGTAATTGACTGTTATTCCAAACTATGTAAATGTAAATCTGACGTTACAAAGATATTCATAATAACGCAAATTTAAGGGTTTTGCTATACATATTAACGTGGTGAGTCACGATAGGTCGTATTTGTGAGATAGCTGAACAACCAGCGTCGATACAGTGGCTATAGGAAAGGAGCCGTAAAATTCAGAGCTCAAACCGCATAGAGATAGTTCCATCTACGCTGTGCGCACACAAGTATGCATGTTAGATTAGCTTACTATGAATGCATTGAACTGACTTAAAACGAAAACCATTGCAGTTCAACACATGCTTCAAGAGGCCGAATGGACTGACGGTAGTCATCATAAATAATAAATATGGTACGAAGGCGTATATGACGATTAAAAACTTGGTTTATTTCATATTTCATTAGCTCAATTAGATCATATTTGTGACAGGTAAGTTATTTCTTCTCTGCAACTACACAACGTTGCATTATGGCTTCACACATCAAGTAATGAATCCAAATGTAAAAAGAAAATATAGTCGTTTCTGTATTGTCCACAGCATTACACGAAACAATCAGGCATCAGACGCATTTGGGCAGGAATCAATAAAAATATCTTCTTGATTAATAAATGCACAGCTCAATCAGTCAGTTAGAATTTGTACATCTTGAAAGACAAATGAGCATAGCCTGCAGCCCTCTTTCCTTGTTGCTTAGAAGGCGATAACAATCAACAAAGCAAAAATCAACAACAGCGCACTTTGCTTGCCAAAATGGAAACTGAAACTGTTACTAACATTAGAACCGGTAACCATTGATTCGTATTTTTTGCACAGGAATTGAAGCGCTTTACAAAAACCAGCGTTTTCCGACATTATTTACCAGTAGATGTTGGGCAGAGCTTCTTACCTCCTGGAACTTTTGCATTGAGAGTCTTTTACATTTGTCGGTCGTTGTATCTTCACATTTTCACCCCGTCATCATTCATGGCGCAGATCAAATTCATCCTTTAGGTCTGTCTTGTTTCTGATGCCGTTGTAGCCTCAAAATTATTCATGTTGAATCGTCGCTCACAGAACCCCGGAGGTATTTTATAAGCATAAAATCCCCATTAAATGCCCGTCAGTCCAGATTCATTAAGCATTAAGTGATCATTAAATGGGCGAAACAATTACAAAATGAGTTTACCTGGCAATTCAGAAAAGAGTTTATTAACAAAAAGCCTTTAATAAACAGTAGAGAAGTGGGTATTTTTTTTGTATCTAAAAACGAATAAGCATGTACTAATAAATGTGCAGTTATTTCATTTGTTTTTTTTCTTCGTTAAATTTTAATCCAAACAAAAGCGGGGTACACAAAAATAGCTTGTGTGCCCCCCCCCCCTCCCCACTTCCAGAATAAACTTTGTAGGAAAAATTATTAAAAACATCGAAAACAAGTAAAAATGAATAACAAACGAAATAAAAATGTGTAGAAATTATTATTAAATTCACAAACAAAAACAACACAAGCAAACACAAAAACAAGTAGTTCACACAAACGTACGTAAAAAATAGTTAAATTGACTCACTGATGTAATATTATAATAATGATAATGATTAAACTTTCTTGAAACAACAAAGGCAAAGATAGAAAGCAACGGTAATAGTCACTAATTCCCACACATCAATAAATATGTGGCACTAGTTTCTACAAGATGATTTTAACTCATAACTTTGAAATCAATGAATGATGAACGAAATGAAAACAAACCACGTAGAAATTATGTTTACATCTACAGTGAATTTAAGCATTTATATTTGAAGTTATAAATGAAAAATCCGAATGCTTTATTACGTCACTATCACGTGGAAGCGGAGGCTGCTAATCCCATCGTTTTATGGTATTCCCCCGTTTTGAAGTTGTCTCGTATTTAATGTTCTAATAACAAAATGGCACATCACATTTCTTCGCAATGTTGTGAGTGTGAAACAATGCGTAAAGGAAAACAGTATTGTTGCATCTTACATTTTTTTCATTTTCTAATTCTTGAGGTGGGGGAAGGTAGCAAGTACGGTTCACTGATCACAGAACGAACACTATTTAAATGCTGAATCTGGTGGTAGCGATGTTTCCAGAAACGTTTCTCATGCGCACAGGTAAATTTTGAAAAATGTGAAAACGAATTTTATTTTTCAGACAAGGAGGCTTAACAGATGGCAATCACCTTGTGTAGGGCTAAGTGACCACATATCGTGTGTTGTCCTGTGCTTGCAAAAACGTATTATTGAGTCCGTGAATACAAAGTGCAGGTAGGTAGCTCCTGAGTTCATTTTTATTAAAATCAAATGTACACCTGTAAATTATTATTTCTTCATTGTTTTAGCTCAGCTCCAGCTCTAGGTAATTATTAGGAAGAACTACTTTTCATGCTATCGACTTAATTCACCTATCTATCGACACCTTCTGTCGTTACGGTTGAGAAAATCATAACGAAAGCGTGCTCAAACACTCATTTATTTTTAAAAGAATTAATAAATATGTGTTTGGCTTTAAGTAAAATAAAAAAGAAGTTTTAGCCATTCATTCACCTTCATATTTAATTTAGCTAAGCACTTTCACCTAATATGAAGGAATCTTAATGGCTAAAACTTCTCTTTAAGTTATTAAAACTTGTTAAAACGCTACTCACAGCCGTAGTGACCATGTCGCCATACTGTGAGATGAAGCGCAACAACGAAACATGATTTCAACCAGAACATTAGAATAACTGAAATTATCTCTGGCCAAACAAATTTTGGTTGCAGCTTCTTGTGTTATGTGCTCAGCTGCTGCAATGTGACGCACATAATTTCGAAAAAAATTACCTTCATTTTCGTCAACAGCCACCTCGATTTACCCCATTTTGCAGATGTTACACGTTTTTATCTGAAAATTATCTTCAAAATCTGAAATTTAAGGTCAAATCGAGATTGCTGTTCACGTAAATGATGGTCATGTAACACCAGAAACCACATCTAGAACTCGTTCAGCAGGATATAATTTTCGTTTACTATTGTTCTGGTCGACATCATGTTTTCTTGTTGCGCTCGCATCTCGCAGTATGGCGGCTGCATCGTTATTAAAAATAAAAATAAGCATTTGCACATGATTTTGTTATGATTTTCTGAACAGTAACGATGAACTGGTTCAATAGGTAAGTGAATTAAGTCGATAGCGTGAAAAGAAATTCATCCTAATAATTTCCCAGCAAACCCCTACTGCACCCGGACCACTGCACTGTGACTAAGGTTGGCGCTAATGACCAAGCTGTCGACGCGCCAGTAAGCCTCATCTCCCCCCCAAACCCCTACTCTTCAATTTAGACCTTTCTTAACAAATCTGTTGTGAGTGCTTTAAAAAGAGTTTGTTATAATTAGACAGATTGACTACAAGCAGCAACTACCATTCCAGTAAAACACTTAGAGTTGTTCCAGTACAGATATTTGACAATTGGCTGTGTGACCAAAGCAACTGAAGTCACTCTTTAATGCAGTTATTTTTTATTTCGCCTTTGTAAGTAGAAATAAAATACAACAACATTATTTTGGCCACAAATAACCCAGTATAGTACAGTGAATGACCTCAAATAACCCAATATATAGCGAAATGGCTTCAGACATACCTATATATGGCATACTGCTTCCCATAGCTTTAACATGCTAATATTTAGCAGGTTAACAGTAGTATGATAGTGTGGGATTTTACCAGGACAGAGGACACCAAGATGGCCGCTCCTATGTAAACTGGAAGTGCTGCCTTCTTGGAGAAGACCATCATTTTGGAAGGTCTTGATGTCACATCCGGCCCACCATTTTGAATGACGTCACTTCCAGTCGATCATTTCGGGGTGTCATATTAAAGGTCTCCAATTTGGGGTGTCAAATATTGAAGGCATCAATTTTGGGGTTTCAGTTTCAATTTCGATTCCAGAAATTATTTAAAATGCCGATAACTCGGGAACCGCTGGTCTTAGAGCAAAACGGATCGAAATTTGCCTACCCTTTTGACAACTCCATCCGGGGCCACAGCTAACTGATGGCCCACCGAAAATTCAAGTTCTGCAGTTGGCCCGCCCCAATAACTCGGGAACCGTTGGTCCTAGAGCAAAACCATTCGGAATTTAGCATCCTCGGGCCGTGCCCTACGCGTGGGACTCTTCGGAAATCAGGTACCACCATTTTTGAAAGTTGACCCACCTCCGTGTTCTGACTTAACTGGCTGTAACTCGGGAACCAACAGTCCTAGAGCTAAACACTTCGAAAGATGACTTCCCCCGGCTCTACCTGCACTACATAAACTGGGTGGCAACCACCGAGTTCATTTTGTAAATAACTGGCCGTAACTCATGAATCTGGTCTCCCGTTCGGTCGGGCCACCGTGAAGTTCATTTCACTGCTATTTGCTTCCCCCTCGTATCATCGGGGTACTGAGCCCCTCAGCCGCGTCAAGGCTGCGGCTATCGGCCTTGAAGTTCGGCATAAGTTTGTGGATTTTATAATTATCCTGCTGGCCAACCTCATGTTGCTTTTTTACCTTGTCATTGTAGAAAACTGACTGCGCTTCAATAGAGTTAGCTATTTCTAAAAAAAAATGTAAAGTTCGCTTGTACTCCATAAATCTAACCAAAGTATGGAGCGATTGCCCGAAACCTGTCTTTCCATGGCGACACGAATTAGTATGGGATTCAGTTTGTTCTTTCGAGCCATACGATTGCAGTTGACGAAATTAAGAACTGCATCCAAGATAGGTCTAAATGCGCGAATTTTATGCAGAGAATATTCAGTAAGTCACCGCTTTAGAGCATCATAGCAACTGCTTGCCCTTGTAACGACTAAACTAATGTGGTTTAGTGCAGTGGAAGTCTTTTGGAAAGAAATTGACGAATCGATTTAATGTACTCAGTAATAGTTAGTTTGGCCTAGAAGGGGTTTCTGTCGAGATTTTTCAGGCGGTAAAGACACAAAAACGAAATACAATACACAATTATTATTGGTAGGTACAAAACCACACTATAAAAGCACTAAACTAAGCACAACTAAGCACTTTGTTGTCTGAAAGGTGCTGTCGATTCAGGAGCGCCAGTGGTGTCGTTTTGCAGTGATTGCCATGTGTTCTGTGGTCAGTCGGCAACCGCCCTTAACGTAACCGTTATTAAGGAACAAAAACGGAATGTTAAATGCTTAGAGTAAGGGTATAAAAGTCAAAACCAAGAAGGAACACGGATAAGCTCTGAGAGTAGGGCTCTAGGTGAAAAATTGTGTCAGTAAAATGCTGGTAAGCATTAGACCCTTAAAACCCAGTTGTTTAATTTTGACCAAAAACTGTAACAGAACCTCCTATGACTACCCATGTGATGATCTATTGGTAGTGGGATGTGTGATTCCGGCTTTTCTTTAGGTTGAACATTTTTTTGGGGTTTGGTAATATGACATTGTATTAGTAGTAGAGAGCATCATTTATTGTCATCGTTACCCAAAATCTTTGAAATTTGTATAAAGACAGTCACAAATTGTAAAGCATCAAACATCAGATAATTTAAAGAAAGTACTTTATAAGCATATTTCAAGCACAAAAATTCCTCCTACAACAGTACACATAAGAAAATTTAAGCACTAGAACAAAGTAGTTTGAAAAGAGAACCCCAAAGTGGATACTGGCAAAACAACCCGATGTTTCGAGCTGACGCCAGCTCGTTATCAAGGTAATAAAAAAAACACTATCATACACTTAAAATTGCATAAGCCGACTGCAGGCAAAACTTCCTAAGTCGGTACAATTCGAAAAACATTTAAAAAGGGTAATTAAAAATGTAAAAATTTTCATACATTTAACAAGAGAAAATGAGGAGAGTAACCTCTTTTAGATCAAAAAGGTCACTCCCCTCTTCCTCTCTTTTCAATTTTGAAAATAAAAAAAATTCACCTTTTTAAAAATTGTTCGAATTCTTGTATTGACTTGGGCAGTTTTGCTGCATTCGGCTGTCTGTTATACAATTTTTTGTGCATCATTGTGTTTTTTATTTCCTTGATAATAAGCTGGCATCAGCTGAAAACGTCGAGTTGTTTTGCCAT
>JAHWFP010090204.1:78725-102854 GCA_023313725.1 Lithobius niger
TCCTTGATAATAAGCTGGCATCAGCTGAAAACGTCGAGTTGTTTTGCTATTGTGCACTTTGGCCTTCTCTTTTATACGTACACACACACACACGTACCGTACAAATAGAATAGAATTATATTTACAAACTTGGATTTACAAAATTGGCTTTCCAAGTCATTACGCAAGTTCAGTGTTCTGTGCGTTTCTTGCTATGCATATGGTTGAAAAGTTTTTTTTACGGTCTGGGAACAAGGCAGTGCATTTGCAGCAGAGAGCATTAATGGTTGTCATCAATGTTAAATATATGAATGTCGTATGAAGATAATTCAAAAATTCGAAAGCAAATTCAATTTCTAAACTTCACTAGATAATTGTGTTCTTAAAGTTTTTCAAAGATATGCTAAGAACAAAAAACTTACATACAAACGTTCTCACCAAATAGGCTAGAATGATATTTCCAAAATTAGATTAATAAAATCTATTTACTAAATCATTAAGATGACCACCGGGTAGTAAGGGTCTAACGCATACCTGCCTATAACTGACAAAATTTTACACCTAGAACCTTACCATCAAAGTTTGTTTGTGTTCCCATTAAGTTTTGACATTTAATATTCTTAATATTGAACGTTCCATTTTAGTTTATTAATATATGCATTTTTTTAATACGTCAACACAATTGAGCATTGAACTCACACGATAATAAACATTCAATTCAATTTCACCTTTAGAGATGGTTCATATGCAATGTCCATATACTGAGATATGTCTTGGTAGCAATAGAGAAGTAATCAATTTTAACATTTAAGGTTGGTTCTGAATCATGGTGGGGATGGTGGCTGATGATCCTTGAACATTGATCAGCTATCCAAACCATTACTCACTTTCTTTTTCTTTCGTCATTATGAAAGGGTTTGCTCTCACAAAATGAAATATCGTGATGTGTACTTCCAAAAAAAAAACCCCAGACTTCCGCTGCGTGATACTATTTCATGGGCTGATATCATGGAGTTTTTAGTAAATATTTTGTTTTTCAATTCAGTTTGCTATCAAGTTGAATGGTCCTACGAAGTCAATTAGACTTTAAAAAAATTATGCGAGAAGTGCAACACTTATATGCTAAACAGCTACTGATATCCTACAACAATAACTTTAAAATGTTTAAAATTGCTGGATTTTTTTGTTTCGATGTTTTAAACTTTGGATTGTTTTGTAATGGTGCGGAATGTTGTGAAAAAGCATAGGTCAAGGAATGTACGTTGCACAGTTTGCATGTTTTTCGTTCAGTTAAAGTCCATTCGTACAAAGGTTAGACTAATTTACTAAGTTATTCTTATTTTTATCCAGATTACCTTACATGGTTGAAGAGGCAGATCGGATTCCAGAGTGTGTTACTCCTGAAGAGTTTAGGGAAGTATTTTTAGCTACAAACAATGCATTGGAGGCAGATCAGGGTAGTAAATGTGCATGTCCAAGTCAATGCCGAGATGTTTCTTACCCACTTGAAATGTATGAAGTAAAAAGTTACGACAAAGACAAGGCTACCTTCCAGTTATTGATAACTATACCCGATAATAGAGTTCAGATTATAAGTGAGCAGAAAGTATATACATATGTGTCGCTTTTCTCTGATATTGGCGGAGGAATTGGTCTTTTTCTGGGCATTTGTATTTTTCACCTGATAGAACTTGCTGAGATTATGTTTCTAAGATTTCATAGATATTGTGTAAAATGAAAGACAAATTCATCATTAAAACACTAGTTCAGCATTGGCCTTCGTAAATCCTATTACGTAAGTTATTCGTTTAAAGATAACATAATTCAGTTTAAAAACGCATCAAGGAAGAGTGTTGGATCAGCCATCGTAAACGTGTTTCATCCATGATACCAGGTTTCGATTCACGGTTGGAATATTCTTCAGATAAAATATACTTAATCCTAATAAACAGAAAGATTGAAACTATGGAACTGCCATATTTTTCAAAGGGCGAAAAATTCGAGTTCAATTCAGTTCAACATTCACAATTTCACATCGTTGTTTACCTTTATGCTTTTTTGTTGTTGCATTGTTTATATAAATTTAAGCCTTGGCTTGGGCTAGATTTATAAAGAAATGCTTATTGTTTATCCATCACTGACAATGGTGTTCGGGTGTAATAAACTTTCTGACTGTGTAATACTGATTGTATTAAAGCTGTAGTAAACATTACCGTGATTTTGAAAATCTGGTGAACATTACTGTTGATGCATTAGTCGTTGAAAAAATTACCTTTTAAAACAGTTTCTTATTGGATGAGTGAAAGAAAATTGAATCGAAATATGGTGATTTGTGGATGAATCATTAAACAACTTGGCTGTTCCTGGAGACAGGTATCCTCTGTCGAATTGGCCAACAGACGAAACGTGCTCAGAAAATGAGGGGTTAAGAGATCAGATCAATGATCTTATGGTTTGCACCGTCGAGACTCAACCATAACCCCCTTTGAGTTTTTTCAAACACTTCCGGTATAAACGGAAGGATGGTACAGTCCAACACCCTATTTTTTCGGGGGTGGGGGAGACATTGGTTACGCTACTTCCTCTAATCCTAAGTGGAAGTGAAAGTTTTTTTTACGTTACTTCTAATTACACTATTGACGAGTTCAATAGGATAACCATTAGTAACAAACTTGTGCTGGATTCGTTGTATTTCTATTTGTCAATTACAATCCACTGAACAGTGTTCCAATGCTCTCACTACATTAAACCATAGCAGACGACGAGGTCAATTCAGTTCTGCACATCCGCCATCCGTACTGAGAGGAATCCTGAGGGAAGAGACAGTGAGAGCGTTAGAACACTGCTCAATGGATTGTGATAGACAAATAGAAATACAACGAATCCAGCACAACTATGTCACTAATGGTTATCCTATTGAACTCGTTTAATAGTGTAATTAGAAGTACCGTAAACAGAGTTTCACTTTCACTTAGGATTGGAGGAAGTAGCATAACCAATGTCTTCCCACCCCCTCAATGGGGTGTTGAACTGGATCAACCTTCCGTTTATACCGGGACTGTTTGGAAAAGCACCAAGGGTATTTAGTAAGTACAGAGTTAGGGTTGTGTCTCGATGAGTGCAAACCATAGGATCGTTGATTCGTTCTCTCTTAATTCCCATTTTCTGAGCATGTTTCATCTGTTGGCCAATTCGACAATCCGAATTTGAATCTTCCCATTTTCTTGAACTTGGCAGAAGCTGTAAGTAATCCAGCCGTAGATCATTACAGGAACGTTGAGTACTGTATAAAGTGTAATGATTGCAATGTGGTTTATATTGCGACATGTAAAAGACCATTAGGAGTTAGGAAACCAGACCATGGAAATGCAATCGCAAAATCAAAGCTGTCATGTACAGTGGCCAAGCATTGTGCAGCGACTGATCATGTTGTAAACATCAGTGATACAAATATTGTGTATCGCGAACTAATTGAGAATATCAGGTACTAATAAGAATGTTACACTATTTCAGTAAATCAGCGACATGTTTTAAACGCTAAAAAATGTACACCAATGAAATTGGCAAAATGTTTTTAATGCACTTCCAAAACCAGGCTGTAAAGATCAGTGGTGCAAGCTTGGCAATTCCAAAATGGCGGGCCGCTTATTGTCATTTTCTGGGTTTTTAAACTGTTTGGACTTTTTATTATGTGTTTGTGAGTATCACCATTATAGATGTATAGGGAAATGCGGGAGTCATAATTCAACCATCATTGCAACCATCATGGTTGTTCATCCTTTTTGTAGGTGACCAAGAGAGACCTGGTGCTCTCGAAATTTAAATTCATTGTTTTGTATTGAACTTGTGGATAACTGTCTCCAGAAACAGCCAAGTTGTTTACTGAAAACGTGACGTTCAATACTTAACAGATTTTGAATATTGTATTTCTCGTTTTGTTCGTTTATTTAATAATTACAAAGCATAGAAGAGCAAGTAAGAATTTCAATTCATTAAACAATTTAAAACGACCACCAATAAAAAATAACAAAACATCAAACACAACAAAAACCAGCAGTTTAACTAAATTAACTAGTTTGTTTCTTTAGTCAACGAGAAAAAGGTGCAATTTGTTCCAGTTTGACAGAATTTTTGATAATTTAGTTTGGTACATACAATTTTGTAGGAGTTTGAAAATGAAATATACACCATAGCCTTTTGAGATTTATTATTTTTTCCGTATTTTTATTGTTTTAACTTGATATTTTGGCCGATTCTTGAGAAAATATATATTCCGGTAAATATTTAATCAGATATTAACATGCAACAGCTAAAACACATTACAGTGACCGGGCTCCTTGCAAATGCAAGTTCGTTCCTGACTGCTAATACTATATAATATATATATATAACTAATATATATAACGTATAAATATATATAATATAGTATAATACAATATAATATATATAACGTATATAGATAATATAACTAATATATAAAACGTAAATAGAACTAATTTACAACACCACTTATCACTCAGCTGGTATTGTAGTCTTAAGAACCGAATTATGTACTTAGAACAGCGTTAACTACTGTGTTAGTCCCCTAACTATGAACGTGACAGTAGAATATTTAATATTAACTGCACTATTTATGTACATACGTACTACTGTCAACAGTGCAGATTAAATTATTAATTTACTTTTGTACTCATTTAATCGTTTGAAATTGTCTGTAACTGTTTCCAGAAACAACTGACTGTGTAATACTAATTGTATTAAAATTGTAGCAAACTTTATCGTGATTTTGAAAATATAGTGAACAAGTGCCGTCAATGTTAATTGTTGTAAAAACAGTGTATACCGTGTATACAGCAGCGTCAATCTTTTAAGCTCTGAGCACGATGGACATAATTTCAATTGAAAATTCGTTCATTTATCTATTTGTTGTCATTTTTTGAGTACGTTATTGCCATTTTACACTTATGGCGTTAGGCATTAGTCAATTTCAGATGTACACAAAGGGAACCGTGTTTTGTTATGAATGTCTCGTAACAATCGCATAGACGCGCAAAGGCAACCAGGACCCTTCCTGAGGTACTTAAGAACAAGGAAACTACTAAGCAGAAACGGTAGTCGTCTGTCCAGCAAAGAGTCAGGATTGGTGAATCGTTTTCAGGACCTGCCACCATTAGTAGCGCTGTCCCCAGGAATCAGTACTGGGGCCATTGCTTTTTGTGATCTTTCTAAATCTTTCTTCAGTGTGAACATCTTTCGACATATCAGTTCAAATTTGCCGACGATTTTAAGCTGGGGGACAGGTGGTTGACCGGGTTTGTGACTCTGCCGCCCTTGTCCGGGGGATTGAGGCTGTTTCCCATTGGAGTGGTACATGGCAGCTCCCTGTTTCATCTGAAAAGTGCCAAGTTTTTCAGATTGAACGGCGGGGAACTGTTAATCCTTACTTTTTGCATGATCTCCCACTTCATGGGATTCTCGAGAGAAATGACCTAGGTGTCCACCTGACAGCAGACTTAAAGTCATCAACACACTGCAACCTTATTGTTGCAAAAGCTTTTAAACGTCTTGCTATCGTGGAACGTTGCTTTTTCTCAGGTAACATGCTTGTAGAGACATGGGCCTTTAAGGTTTTCGTGAGACCACTTCTTGAATATGAAAGTCAGGTTTGGTCACCTTACCTATTAAGGGATATCGATCTTATTGAGTCGCTGCAGTGTGGCTTCACAAAGCGGCTACCTGGCCTGAGGGACGTGTCCTATGGTGAACGTCTCTTCCGGGTTGGTTTAGAGTCACTTCAGCAAACTGAGAGCAGACTTGTGTATGACTTTCAAAATTGTTATAGGTTTCTTGGCTGTCGACATGCCTTATTTTGACCTAAGCCCTGTTACGAAAACTAGAGGTCACTCCTTAAAGTTGGCACTGTTTTGCGGTGAGGGTGGTCCACCCATGGAACTCTTTGCCCGAGCAGACAGTGAGTGCATCCTCTGTGAAAAGCTTTACTGCTCTTTTAAGGAAGTCATGTCTCAAATGCTTTTTGAAACGACCAGAAATTGTGCTGGATCCGCTGGTTAACATGCGCGTTTGATAACTCCTGTTAAAGATTGCACAGGAATAAGCGGCCCTGCCCTTCCTGCTCCATGTCATTTATGTATGGTTAAACCTCATATTATTATTATTATTAATAAATAACCAGCACATTATAATTATGAAAATGGCTTTCATATGTTTTGTTTATTTTAAGACAGTTATCTTTTATCATTAAACTTAGATAAATGTTCAGATATTTGTGTACTGTACTAATTTCTTATTTCACTTCTGGCCTTACCATAAGAATTTATATATTTGAGAATTTCGTACAACTGATGAAATATTGTTTTACTATAAAATATTCACCCATTTTACCGTATTAGTTTCTCCATAGAGCATTTAATTTTGTGAGTCTAGCTGGGGATTTATGTTTCTTCATTTCATGTTTTTTTAATGTTAAAAACAGCTTTTCATTAGTATCACATGGTTAATTTTTCCTATAATATTTTAAAAGGTACTTCAGTTGTTCAGCAGTTTTTGTTTTATTCCTATTTTGAAACAATGTCATTACAATTTTGTTTTGCACATTCTGTAATCTCAATAGTACAGTTTTTTTTAGTTTTACCATAAATTTTAACTCAATGTGTTAGCATCAAATGCAATGAGTGCATTATAAATTTTTTATTTTTATTTTTTTGTGCTGAGCATATTGTTTTAGATAGTAGAGTTTTGCTATCATTTGGTGTAGCTTTTTAATAAGTGTAGTATTATTTTCATTCAATATCTAGCGTTTATCAATTATAACTACTAAATATTTGGCTGAAGTTATTTTTTAATAGGTTTGTAATTTTCTGTTTCAAGTTTGTCATAGTTCAGTTTTATTGACAAGTTATCAACAATATTGTAAGGCGATGTTTTAATATCCAATAGATCGGTTTTATCTTCACTTATGTACCCTTCGTTATTTACGTACCCATAGCGGATTTTTTAAAATTAGTTATGTAAGTTATTCGTCATATTTTGGTAATTAAAATTTAATTCCAAAGGTCATGTTTCATCACTAATCAATTATATCCTCTAGGTCATTAACATAACGTATACTATAAGAGCAGGAGGAAAACAGAAAATCGTGAAGTTCAATACGTTTTCTTGGGAAACATTTTGAATTCGTGCATTAGCCTAATCTAAGATGTTATTCTTTTACCTATTCCAACTCATTGAAGTTGAATATCGATAATTTTTCTCATTAACATGTTATATTTCCAATTCTGAAAAAAAAACTTTTGCTTTCATAATCATCTTCCAACACCCTGCGTAGAATCGACAATCCTTTGTCCTTTGATTCAGATATTATTTCGATACAAACTTGCCTTTATAATATTTCTGACTTGCCATAACGTGCGTAACACTTCAGATGCTGTCTTATGAAATATTAGCGAAATAAACATCATAGTTCTTTCGGTTTCTGATTTTGGCTTACAGGAAAATGAGAAAAGACATTTAGGCAAGGGCGGAGCTGGCTAGTTTGTCGCATGTACGAAGGGCGATTGCCTTGTTTTCCATTCCTTCATCCGAACCCAATACAACGTAATGGTTTCTGTGGAAACGAGGTCGTTTGATGCACTGTGATTTCTTCGTCAGTACCGTGCTTCAATAGATGATTTCTTTTCGGTATGGTTTTTAGTGCAGACAATATTTTCGACGATACTTTATAAGTGCTCCTTCATGAAGTTGTTCCATATACAGAGGGTTTTTATTCAAAGAGAAAACACGCTTTCTGAACAGATTGTGAAAAGATAAGCAATAAAACAATTTTCTGTAATAGGGTGAAATTGTTTATTCGGAAGTTCGTTATTCAAAGTACTACTTTCCTAATATTCAGTTGCACAATATATTTTAAGAAGTGAGATTCTTTAATGTAACTGCACAATTCTGCATTTATCTTATATCGCATAAAGTCGTGACTATTTGAGGGCAAATTTAAAGTTTTGGCCGCTGGTTTTAGTTGAGCAACGTGTTTGGAAGGCTAGGGTTCAAGACAGTAAACTCCATACAAACTCCATGCTTTAGAGGACTGAAGCAGGTCACCGCTATTGAATGAGTGTTAGAGGACTGAAGCAGGTCACCGCTATTGAATGAGTGTTAGAGGACTGAAGCAGGTCACCGCTATTGAATGAGTGTTAGAGGACTGAAGCAGGTCACCGCTATTGAATGAATGTTAGAGGACTGAAGCAGGTCACCGCTATTGAATGAGTGTTAGAGGACTGAAGCAGGTCACCGCTATTGAATGTCATTTCCATCGCTAGAGGTCAAGATAGGCAAAGCCTCATAACATTCAGGATAATGTTTTTCTTTTAGTTTTACTTGGTATTTAAACTGTAGTCGGTTTGACAGAGAACATTAATGTGAAACTTTCGATAAAGCCAAGATGGATTTGCGTACAGGAGCGGGAGCAACCTTTTGACAGCAGTGTTCCTTCATGTCTCCAACAAATACCTCCTTGCTATTCCGACTTTATTCTTCATAGCTATCGTGTCACTTTCAGCTGAGTGTTGCGTTATTGTTTCTGCGGATTATGACTTCCAGGAAAATGTAAAATAAAAGGCCAACACACCCGACTCCAATAGTGATGTACAGTTTCAGCCAAACGCAAAGGAACTGACTCCAAATGAAGGCAATCATATATCCAGCTGCCCACCAAAAGGTGGCAAGAGAAATTGAACCTTCAACGTTGTCTGGAAATAGGATGCCATACAGGGCTGAAAGTAAAGAACCATAAAGTACTTCAGTTAGGAAAGGGAGATATTATGTAGCGAATACAAACATACAGCTTTCATCACGCAATGAACAAAGTACAGATGTCAGACAAATTATTAGCTACAAATTTCGTTCATTTTTCTTCACAAACGGCAGAAGTTCCGTGTCCCCTAATTTCCTCTTCCCCCTTTCCTGGCGACATATAATGATAGCCCCTATCAGACTATGCAATTTTAGGAATGTCAAAAGACGATATTTGACATTTAGCTCCAACATTTGACATGGAACATATATAAGGGAAATAGGTCTGCAATTTGTTAGCTCCGTAGCAATACGTTTTTAAAAAAACTGGAACCGCACATTCAATCTTGCAACATTCTGTAAGTGTTTCAATTTGACATGAGCAACTCAAAATTATAAAAAGAGGGACGCAAAGTTCACGCGCAAAATCCTTGTAAAAAAAAGGCCTATCTGGTAGAATTGCTCAATTATTTTTAAGAATTTTCAAAATCTTACAAATTCACACAATGGTAAAATTGAATTCAGTAATGCAGGGGCCTTCCATCAAGCTTTGAGTTGGACTCACACAATTTACGACAACGAAATTTTACTAAAAATCTAAGTTAACTCATTAATCTGTTCTGAATTAGCCTACGTCAGACCAGTTTATCTTTATAAGACAATGGTGGCATAGCCATTTGTAATATTTCATTTTTATTGGCAAAAAGGAAGAGCACTGACTACAATAAAACTTCAAAGAATTTCGATTCTGGTACTCACCGAATATAGTTGGAAAAATAGCTGCATCTGAGGCGGCCCAAACAACAGCTATAATGAAGAACACCTCAAGCTGATCCGAATTAGGATATCGCTTCACTACTTATGCATGACTAAGTGTTCTGGTTGGGGTCTGCTCTCCAGGCCTTATGCCAGTCCGGTCTTTTACAGAGTCCTACTATGCAAAAGGAATGCTTAAGGTTTTAAGGTGAATATTTGAATACGTTTCAGAACTTTTGTTTTCTTTCCGCAAAATGAGGACCATGGTCGACCTACACTGAGTATATCCCGCTTACTACCATGATGGAAGGTAGAGGAAGAGGGGTACTACCGGTGAAAACATCACCTCTTCCTCGGTAATACCCCTCTTCCTCGATAACACCCCTTCTTCCTTTTCGTTGTACGCATGTGCAAGTTGCCGAGCTATGCTTAAAACAGATGCTAACTACTAGTTAATTGTCGCAGCTTTTGACTCGTTTACATACAAGCTGGAGAACTCGACATATTCATTATGATTTTCGTATTTTAACATCAAACTTTACAATTTTTACGTTAGTATTTTATAATTTTTCTAAGGCGATCTATTGGCATGAATAATTTTAATTTTTACCGCATTAGTCTTTTAGTTTTTCGATCCCATGGTAATGATTAGCATTCAAATTAAATCGATTAAAATTAGTATACGAACACATACAGCGCCATCTCTCGGCAGTTTTCAACAATGCCTGGTTGATGTGGCGCGGTTAACAGGAAAAGTCTCCGACAGCAGCATCGGCTGTAACTCCTTGTTGGAGACAAATAATTTTATGAACTGATGGATTGGTACGCTAGTAAAACGTAGCTTTACCTTATAAATATGAATAAACACAAATAATACATGTTATCCTTTTGTTATAATTTATTTTGAATTGGGATATACTCCAGTAAAACAGCCCACTAGCTTTTGCGGCTAAAAATGTGTTCACACTCAGTCTATAACCAGACTAAAACTAACTCATGTTAATTAATTTGAAATTATACCCCTCGTGCTACACGCTCGGGATATAATTATAAAATAATTAGCATTCGTTAGTTTTAATGTCAAGTTACAGGCTTAATGCGAAAACAATAGCCGCATTATCAACAAACGCTCTAGGGCTATTTCCACTGAAAAGATTTCTACTGCTAATCGAAAGTGAAACCAAATTACACTGAGAATTTTTGTTTTCTTTCCACAAAACGAGGACCATGGTCGACTTACACTGAAAAGACCCCGGCAAATCGAAAGCGAAACCGAATTACACTGAGAGTTTTCGTTTTCTTTTCACTAAATGAGGACCATGGTCGGTTTACACTGGGAAGACCCCAGCTCATCAAAACCGAAACCGACAGCGGACCTCCTCCTTCAGTAATTATATAGATCGAAGCTTTTCTCAATGCGTGCTGACAAACTAACCACAGATCTATACAGTATATCTCACTTAGAGGATGCTGCTTTGTTTTATGCCCTTATTAGAGAAATGACATCAGCTTCGTTAATCGTCGGGTTTTTACGGAAACACCACAAAGCTACTTCTCGGTTAAGATACACTTAATTTGGCACGATAACAAAATGAAAATGACGTTAGGCCTAATACGAAATACCATTGTCGAAGCGAACAAAATTACAGGTTGGTTAATGAAATGCGATGGTGGAATGACGTCAGCTTCGTTAATCGTCGGGTTTTTACGGAAACACGAAGCTGCTTCTCGGCTATGGTACGTTCATTCGGCGTATAAAAAATGAAGTTAGGCCTAATACGAAATGCGAATGCCTAAGCGAACGAAATTACAGATTGGTTGATGAAATGCGATGGTGGATGGTATCGCTACGTCAAATAAGAATTAAACGTCGTTAACCAAATAAAAGGTAAACATTATACACAAAACTAAACGTGAATTACGTCGTATATCGAAATCGAGATCGTAAATCAAAACCGAATCCCTAACATGATATCCCTTCAGAAAATCGTTTAGTGAAAAGAAAACAAAAATTCTCAACCGAATTCACTCGTGCTTGTATTTAATGTATAATTTGGGTGTTTTAGCACTCAACTCCTTTCCAACAAATTTCCCTCGACCTTCGGTTTTGGTAAATTAAAACTGGAAAGGAGTTTCGTGCTAAAACGCCCAAATTGTTGATTTAATACAAGCACTCGTGGTATTATAACTGATAATTCGTTTGCAAATCGAAAGTGAAACCCTAAAACGAAATCACTTCGGAGTATCGTTTTGCAGAAAGAAAAGCAAAAATTCTCTAAACGAATCCCACTCGTGCTTCTATGGAATTTATAATTTGTGTGTTTTAGCACTCAACTCTTTTTCATCAAATTTCCCTCGACCTTCGGTCACGGGAATTAAATCTGGAAAGGAGTTTCTTGCTAAAACACACAAATTATCGATTTTATAGAATCACTTGTGGTATTATAGCCGATAATTTCCAATAGCTTTCCGGGTATTTAGTTAGAGAATTTCTCATTATATTCTCATTATTATTATTATTATTATTATTCTCATTATTATTTCTCACTATTTTTCATTATATTCAGCACTCTAAATTATGTAAGCAGAATTAAAAAAAATTATGAAAGTCAACTTCAGAAAGCGCTAGTCATAATTTGCATTACAGTGCGCCGACCAATGAAGCTAGAGGATATCCCCTTACTGGTTTAGTTTTAATTCAGCCAATGAACATCGATTTACAGTGATAACACCACTGTACCTTACAACTGTTACTAAAGTGTTAGCACTGCAGGTCGATTGTGATTGGACGAATTTAGTATATGATCAAAAGAGCAAATTTTGTTAGGGAAATTACCTTTGTTATTTTACACGGTAAAGTTGTGGAAAAAAAATGGTGAAACCTGTTTTATTGTGTCGTATAACTAACTACGACTAGAAAGAGGTTCCAAACGTTCCATGATCGCCCACATGAGTCAAGGCAGTAGGAAGAGCCAGCACTGAGGGCCAAAGGCTATCAGACTCAAGAGAAATCTTAGGGTTCAAGTAGATTTATGCCAGGACGATGAGGATAAAATGGAGGATCCCATACCCAAAAATGAAGCCCATAGTATAACTGTGCCCAGGCGTAGGTTGTGCCCATGACCAGCAATTACATAAAGGACTGAAAATTTCGTCAAAGTTTGTACAAGCACGTAAAAATTTTATAAGCAAATACTGTTCACGAAAATAAAAAGTTACCATTTTGGGTACGATTTGCCATTTTTGTTTCATCGTCAAAAAATGTGATTGATTCGTTACTACCACGATTCAATAACTAGTTTCTTATCAGTGTCGTCGTTGGTAGAGACCTTGACAATACTTAATAAGTGTTCCTTTGTGATATTGTTCCTTTACAGAGGTTCTTTGTATAAAGAGAAAATACAGCATGCGAACAAACAGTGTAAATGTAAACCAAAAAAATTGTTCTTTATTAGGTGAAATTCTTTATTTGGAAGTTCTTTATATGGAGTCCATGACTATATTATAAATATGTAGTTGCACAATGAATTTTAAGAAGTGAGATTCTTTAATCTTACTGCAACTGTCCATTTTTATCTTATATCACATATAGTAGGACGGATTCGGCCCAAAATTGATGGAATTGTTCACTTTCTGTGAAAAACATGAAATTTGGTATTGCTGCTCATGTAGGGTTACTGGAAAAATAGCAATGAAAGCAAGTTCAAACCCCCCCCCCCCCTTGGGAGGGGGTGATCTGCTCCCCCCATTCGTTGTTTTGGCTGTAATTTCTTAACCGACAACAAATCAAAAGCATAACGTGAAGTAAAAACGTCCAGGACGCAATTCTGAACAAAAAAGGTGCTTTACATCTATTAGATAAAAAGCAACCATTGAACCTCAAAATCGTATTTCAAGTTTACCTCCCTTAATTTGTGCTCCATTGTTTAATTGGTTGTTATAGTGATCTTCAGTTTCAAAGTGCTCTTGTGAGCTTTCTAATAGCCCGAAGTGAATATGCCTAGGCTTTTTTTAAAAGAAGGGTTCTCTTTTTCCATCAGTCTTGATCGAAATTGTTTTACTTAGCTAGAGACCGTCCTACTTTCACTTAAAGGTGAAGAGTTATTAGCGTAGCGACGAAGGTATGTGGTGATTTTCGAATTCAAAGTGTTCTTGCAAACCCTCTAATAGCTCGTCCTGAACATGCTTAGGATATTTTAGCTTATTTTAGTGAAATTGTTTAGCTTAAATACAAATGTGAGCATTACAATGGCACATTCAAATTGAAGATGACCTATTACACCAATTACAGCTACACATTTAGACAGGCATAGAACAGTCCCTATCTAACCTAAACGAATTTGGTCAGGATTGACGGAAAGAATAGCTCCACAACTTTCTGAATATCCTAGCATGTCCATTTCGGGCTGTTAGAGAGCTCACAAGAGCACTTTAAAACCGAAAATCGACGTACGCTTTTGCTACAAAGCCATTACTTCTTCACCTTTAAATGGGTGTAGGACGGTCCCTATCTAATCTACACAATTTTGGTTAGTACTGATAGAAGAATAGAACCTGACCTTTCAGAAAAGCCTAAGCATGTCCATTTCAGCCTATTAGAAAGCTCGCACGAGCACTTTAAAATCGAAGGCCAGTATAACAAACAAATGAAAAATGGAGCACTTACCCAAATTACGGTGGGTAAACTTGAAATACGATCTTGGGATTCAATGGTTGCTTTCACCTAAAAGATGCTTATTATCTTTCTTATCCAGAATTGTCTGCTGAACATTTTTGCTTCACATTATGCTGTAGATTTGTTGACGGTTAAGAAGTTTCAACCCCCCAAAAAAATGTTGGGTGTGGAGGGGGGGGGGGAATCACTCTCTCTCTCCTCTCAGGGGGATTTTGAACTAGCAATCATAGATATTTTTTCCAGTAACTCTTCATTGTGCATTCATACCAAATTTCATGTTTTTCACAGAAAAAGAACAATTCAACCCTCTAGCTGTCCTACTAACATCTAGCCTTTATGACTATTTGAAGGCAAAACAGAAGTTTTGGCCACTGGTTTTAGTGGAGAAATGTTTTAGGAGGATCGGGTTCAAGAAGGTCAACTCCATACAAAAATGTTAGCTGACTGAGGCATGTCACCGCTCTTGATTGTCATTTCCATGTTAGAGGTCAAGATAGGCAGTTTTGTAACATAGGGTAAAGCATGCAGAAATTTTTTTTCGTTTAGTTTTACTTGGTAGCAGGCTTGACAGTAGTAGGCTTGGCAGCGAACATTCAAGTGAAACTATCTTTAAAGTTAACTTGGATTTGCATACAGCAGCTGCCGTAACCTATTGTGGCAGTGTTCTTTCACGTTTGCAAGAAATATACACTGATATTCCGTCTTTATTCTTCATTGTTATAGCGTCTCTTTCAGTGTTGTGTTATTTTTTCTGCGGATTATGACTTCCAGGATAATGTAAAAGAAAAGGCCAACACAACCAACTCCGATAGTGATATACAGTTTCAGCCAAACGCAAAGAAACTGACTCCAAATAAAGGCAATCATATATCCAGCAGCCCACCAAAAGGTGGCAAGAGACATGGAACCTTCAACGTTGTCTTGAAACAAGATGCCGTACAGAGCTGAAAGAAAAGAACCATCAGTACTTCAGTTAGTCAAAGAAAATATTCGGTAACATTAGGAACAGCTTCCTTCGCACAATAAGCAAAGGATAATATTAGACATGTTACCAACCTTACATACTTGTACATGTTTTTTTTTACATTATAAAATCACATTTTTCGTTTTTCAGACAATTGAATTGACAAATTTTTATCATTTCTTCATTAGTCTACACCAATTGTTATAACTTAGAGTTACATATTAATTTTTTTTAAAGATTTTGTACCCTTTTTAGTCATTTATCTTTAACTTGGCAGAGCTAACTTCAAAATTATTCAGTCAACTTGGCCTATTCATTTGAAGTTGCCAGAGCGTCCTTTACACTCTGGATTATTGCATTTTCTGACTAAATTTAAATATAAAATTAATTCCACCACAACTACGTGGCATTGTTGATTAACTGACGTTCAAATCCTTTTTTTTTTACATAATTTACTAAATTCACACTGTTTTAATTTTGCGTATATTTTCACTTTTTTTTTTGCAAATTCCTGAGAGACTGTGTGGTGCCATTTAGTTGCGGGGCAATCGGGTATTGTTTTCCCTTCAACCGCTTAATGACTGTATCTCGTACAAGTATTTTACCAATTGTTCTAGTTAATTTAAATGTGTTAGTGCATGGCCAAACATACGATCTACGCACTCTCCCAGGGTCAAAAGTATATCTGCATATTATCTTTTAGTCGTTTTCAGTGAAAACACAAAAACGTAGCTATGTGTGCATTCAAGAGTCCATGAGATGATATTGACTATGGCTATGGAGATCATAGCAGATGCGAACCATATAGACAGAGACTCAAAATTCGTACATCGCTCATACAGGTATAAGGCAAGGCACACCAAAGTGTGTCAGCATTAGGATGTTGCGTTTAGATGCGTTTACATTTCACATTGTATCAAGGTAATTTAAAAGTAGATTTTTTGCACAGATCGTCGTTATCCCATACGCAGCTTTATAATAATAATAATAAGCTTTTCACCGTTAGGATAAAATACTGTTAAGGTCAGGAAGGGAAGGTTCATCCACGCGCTTCAAGTCCAGACAATTACAAGTCAGAGGACCTCAGTCAAAAGCCATAAAATGTGCAACAAACAGAACGAATACAACATTCTATTTATCAAAAACATTTTATAAAACCCCACAGGTTGGCAGTATTTAAACAGTTTTTTTTTAACTTGTTAAGGATGGTGAGGCCACGACGGTTGATGGTAGGAAAATCCAAACCGGGACCACTCTGCTTGTGAAAAAAGGCATGTACAGTTCCTTATGGTACTACTGAATCGTATCTATTCTGAAGGAAATTCCCCTAGGACGAATATTATGGGTAATGGTAAAGAACATTTCGACGTCGATGTCAATGTAAGATGACGTCGTAAAGACGTCATAAAGTAAGTAAGATGTAATTATACTTTCAGGCGACCCGTTTCAAGAAACCAATCGTAGGAGTGGTAGGTGCTTAATGGGAACATATATACAGTAACTTGGTGTGTATTTAGTAAATGTTTTCTGTACCAACTCAATAATACTTGATATCATTAATCAAGAAAGATAACCAAGTAGCACTGGCATACTCCTATATTGGACATACATAAGCTTTTGAGACCATTTCTTTACATTAGTGACAATGTAATAATTACAGTGAGCTGTGGACCCCAAATCAATGGTAAATCCAGATGCCAAGGTTTTTTAAAGATATCTACATCATGCACGACAGTGTTATCCATTGTGTAAGACATACACAGATTATGTTTATGCAATCTGTATATGTGAAAACAGTTTCTAAAAGGCAACGGGAATAGGTTTACATCTGTATTTATTTATCACTAATGGAGCCGATTTGGCTTTCCGTCCGATTTATTTACGTTTACCTAAGTGCGCGGTCCAATATTTATTTACATTTTTTATTTTTTTTATTTGAAAAACAATCAATTTCTTTTGAGCTTTGACTCAGCCGAAGCAATTTAATGGTTGTATGGCTGAATAGGTTCAATTTTGAACACCACCGGACTTTTAGAGAAGAAGAAATATCTAGTAAAGGAAGGTTCCAACCCGGGGATTTGATCCGGGAAATCTCCGATCATCGTAGGGGCCGAAAGATTGTCCAGAATTCGCCAATCTTTAGTTAAGGCTATAGTTGCCACTTGGTTGACCAAGTGTTAATAGGGTCACTTCGTTTATAAGATTAAACGTCATCAGAATCGATTACACATTTATGTAGGGTTACGTCGTCGGCACAATTCGGCATTTTACTAGAGTTGTTGGGCGCATTTAAGTCCACGACAAAAACCAGAAAAAGAAAAGGACCCAGGACACACCCTTGCGAGAACCCACTAGTAACAGTCACCACGCTTAAAACTGACTTCCCAACGCGAAACATTTCTTCTCTCTGGTTGAGAAAATTTTAGATCCAACCCATGATTTGTCCTCGAAAGCCAATGCTGTAAAGTTTGGTGCAGAGTTTAACATACACCACAGAGTTAAATGCTTTCGCATCGTCTACGAAAATCAGGTAAAATAGATAGATACAAATTACTGTAAATAATATAAAAATAAGTTGAAATAAGCTACCAGCGAAAATCAAACAAGAACTAACATAGTGCAGTAATCCATCTTTATGCACTTACCTTTCATTCAAGTGATGAGACTAGCAATCGAACTTGGAACACCAGTCCACCAAACATCACTGCTACACTTTATTGATATGGCTAGTCAACCTCCGACTTGTCCGTCGCCTTTACCTATATGGCCGATTACAAAGATATCGGTCAAAGGCAATATGTTGGTGATCTGGTAATGGACTGGTTCTCCCACTTCGAATGTGAGTCACATCACTTGAAACAAACGTTTATGCCTAAAGGTGACTTACTGTATTCCGTTATTTCTTGTGTTAGATTTTGCGCTGATAGCTTATTTCAAATTTACCTTTAAAATCAGGTCAATTGGATGTCTAGATCGAGCGTAGAATACCAATGCTCCAAGCAATTTAGAAGTTAGAGGCTCCAAGCCATTTAGAAGTTAGAGTGTAGTTGATCTTCCTAGCATGTTACCCCTTGGTAAGGTACCTACCATAATTTGTGGCTGGAGGGGGAGGGAAGGAAATGTAATATGACCACGAAATTTTCCATAACCCCCTTTCAAACCCTGCAAATATGTTGACCCTCCCTACGCATGGTTAAGAAATAATGTGACCACCGAAAAATATTGAGATTGTCTGCAAGTTATTTCCAGCAGCCAAATTATATAAGTAGCATACTGCACCAACTAGTTACCATTAGCTGCACCCACCCATCCACCCTAATATTTATTTAGTTCATTTTATTTTATGACTCATTAAATTACATTTATTTAACTTAGGAACTAGTTTGCATTTAATATTTATTACACATTCCACCCATTAACCCTAAGTGGCATTGGTACCATTCCACGTTGAGTAAGCCAATTCAGTACTCCAACACTCGTCTTTTGCATTTCATGTCTTGGAATTAAGTACAACCAACAAGGGAAAAGGAAAGCTTTTGTTCCAAGGACACAAATACACAGTGAAAAAAGAATACCATTACAGTTCATTTAAGAATAATGAACATTTAAAAAAAATTTCAAAGTATTTAAAAATAGCGAATGACTTTTTCCCCATTAGATGAGCTTTTGGTTCGGTGAGCTTATTGGATAGGTGAGCTTTTGTCCAGTGAGCTTTTGATGGTGAGTTAATGACTGCCGAGCTTTTGTCCAGTGAGCTTGTGATGGTGAGTTAATGACTGCTGGCGACCTTTTGTCTAGTGAGCTTCGGTCCTACAACCGACATTTTGACTGCTGAAAGTGTTATTTTTAATGTCCAAAAATAACCGTCTTCCCCCCCCCCCACCTCGAAAGGCCTGGAAATAATCCATAACCCCAAATTTCATACGTCCCTCTAGCCATCAATAAAAACCAGTCTATAAGATCTTATGCACTTTTAAGAATGCAAAACCGCTATTTTTTACAATTCACTCTAGAACTCGACATGGAACACTCGTAAGGACATAGGGCTGTAGCATTCACTTTCTTAAAAACGGGAATCACGCTTGGCATATCTTTCAACACTCTGGAAGCATTTCAATTTGAAATAAGCAACTTAAAATTATGAAAAGAAGAATAAGTAATTGCTCATCTGGTCCAATTGCCCAACTATTTTTCAGAGAGAATACCTACCTTGTCTATGGCGTTTGAATATTGCAACAAACTGTCACAAAAATATCTCTCATACTTCATAGTTTGACAGTGGCTCCATTAAGATTTCAAAGAATTTCGATTTTGGTACTCACCGAATATAGTCGGAAGAATAGCTGCGTCTGAGGCGGCCCAAACAACAGCTATAATGAAGAACACCTCAAGCTGATCCGAATTAGGATACCAAAAACTGACAGTGACAAGACATGCAAGTACTCCGCTTACTCCCAATAGAATTAGGAAGAAACGACCCAGAATGCGTACAAGGATGGCTTGGGACAGCATTATTGCTACTTGCGTGCCTCCATAAGCCATCAATATCATTCCAACTTTTGGGATACCGATGGCGCAGCTGATATAAGCCTGAATGAAAAAATGAAAATCATTACTACACCAGACTACAACATTTTTTATACTCTACAATACTGTATACAGTTCGTATTAATCTGGTCCACGGTTTTGTAATGTGTAACAAAAATAACGTTTACTTGTCATAGCCGGACAGACCTCACATTTTGCTCCATAGCCTGACACAGCTTTGTAGTCACCTGGGTTAGACGGTTCAGCTTGTTTAGCTAGTTATTGATAGTACCATCAAGGAAGTATTTATGGAGCCGTTATGAAAGACTTCGTGGTTTATTGCAACAATAATCGATTTATTACTACTGAGGATATTTGCATAAATAAATGGATTTAATTCATTGTTTGGTTTTAGGGTAGATCAATAATTACGCATAATATAAAATAATATCCTCTAACACTGGGTATCGTCCTATACAGGTTGATAGCCTTAACAATAATAAAATTTGTTCATATTTCTGTAAAAGGGCTAACAAGAACAATGGTGAATGTGCGATTTAATTGCTTCTTTATTGAAACTGTCATTCAAACATCATACCTTAAACATGATTATATTCTTTATTGTAACTTGTTAAAAAATTTCTTTTAATATTGTTATGAAATAGCCTCATGCCATTTTGGAAAAATGGTAAATATTAAAAGAACAATGCCACTTATTTCTCTGGATTATATGGATGCAAGAAGGCACTATAAAACCACAACAGTAAAACTAACATGAATTCATATGGAATTTAAAGGTAAATACTATGGCTTCTCCAAACAGCATCAAATCAGAACAATGGGGTTGTGTGTATAGCCGTTATCTTTCATGTGACGTATGGGATCATTAAAGCAAATAAAAGTCTAGATGTCCCACTGACTTTGTATTCATTATTTACACTACCGACATTCTCAGTAAACTATTGTCTATTATAAGAAATTTGTCATGTACTATGATGACCACATCTTATGCGGAATTCATGTCGTACAAAGAATCATTAAACAATGAATCACTCTTTATGACCGAACAAGAAACGGTCAAATGCTACTATCAAATGATGAAACTAACTGAATGGAATGAAAAAATTCCATTGGACAATAACTGGAAGAACAAGGTATTAATCCAGTTATGATGGAAGTATAAGAAAATAGGGAAAAAGGCAAGGAGTGAGAAAATGGTAAAACAAATAGTAACGAGTTTATCAATATTTTAAGAATCATTGTTCATAGCAACTTGATCTAAAACTTACATGGGTGAACACAGATGTTATGAATGCCTCTTCCAGTCCAAGGAATACAGTCACAGCAATCAGCAAATATCCACGAGGACATGTCAGAAGACCCAAAGTATTCTTCATAATGGTAAAGTATTCTGACTTCTTCTTCAGAGTGATTCCCAATTCTTTGGAGAAATCCCTCACGAAAAGAGACAATATGGCACCGATTACAGCCATAGCAAAGAAGACACCTACCAACACATAATATCTAAAAGTTTCAGGCTTTTTCAGCGTGGCTATGCTTAGTTCTTCGTTGCAATAGTTTGCCCCACAAACGTCAGCAGAAACAGATGCATTAAGTGTGGAATTTCTTTCATCATTAACATCATCGACTAAACCGATGTTTAAAACGGCAAAGATTACAGTGTTCCCAATTAGAAACCCACCGCCAAAAGCACTCGCTAAAAATCCAGATATTGCCACTAATACTGTGTCCGAATTACCGCTCGTCAGAGTAGCATAATAGTATCCAACAGAATTGCCGTAAATAAGGGAACAAGTAAGGAAAGCCGACCCTAAGCCTAAAAGGATGCTGGCAGGCAATGTGGTATACCAGCTCGGATAGGCAAAAGACGCAATGAATGCTATTGGTAAAGTTTGAGATAATGACACCATTTTTCGCACACCCCATACTTTCATGATATAGTTCAGCAAGAAGGCTGATCCTAGAAACTGGGTAACAGAAGTAACAGCTAATGAGGTGCTACCTAAACCTTCACTCTCCAGCAGAGAAGTAGTCGAATTCATGAGACCACCCATGGCGGCCATTACTAACACGCAACCAATAGCGATACATGCTATGTTCCATCGTATACTACGCAGTTCCTTTAACCTTTCTTCATCACTAAGGGTTGTGGCGTTTATTGATTCAGGGTCATCTTTGACCATAGTAGATGCCTTTTCTTCGTCAACATCCTCTTTATCGAACTCTGGGTTCTCGTAGGTCCTTTCAGATTTCTTCATTATGGCAATTATTTCAGTAAAAGCAGAAATTGTTATCTTCTGTATTCAGGTTGACCCAAATTCTGAAATAAGATATAGTATTAATAATATCACCGATTCACACTGTATCTAAAATATACAATATGATATTTGCAATATACCTGAAAGGAAGAACTCTTACTTGCAACTGCTCTTTAAGGTTGCACTTGATTGTAAATGCTAACAGTTGCATGCTGCATGCATTTCACCATTTACGTTTCAGGTATCATGTACAAACTATGTTTTCATATACAGGGCGTTTCATCTCAAGTGTTGCTGCTCAATATCATCCCTAGTATTGGAGATACGTCAAACATGGCCATGGAATATGTTGGAACATCCAAGGGGACATCAGACGGTTAAACCAAAAATGACCTTGACGACTGGTTTCAATGTCAACAATATACTAACTCCGGAAGTAGCAGAGATAGGGGCATGATGTAAATTGCAAGCTTGTAGAGGACAAAGACATGACCTCAACAAAGAAAACGGAACTGAAATCGTTTCAAATGTCAAAGAGATACACTAAAAACAATATGGGTCTTGCAGCCCCATTGCAGGGCTTGACCACAACCCACCCTGAGGTAGAACACACAGACAGGCACCAATAGGAAATGTCTACCTCAGGGATTAATGCAAACGAGCTTCTCATGGATCCACCAGGTCTGCCTGCTAACCTTTTGCTGTACGTACGGTGGTGACCTTTGAACCGATTTCTGTTGTTTGTTTTGTTGAGGTCATGTCTTCGTCCTCTACAACTTTGCAATTTACATCATGCCCCTGTCTCTGCTACTTCCGGAGTTAGTTTTTTGTTGACCTTGAAACCAGTCGTCAAGGTCATTTTCGGTTTAACCGTCTGATGGACCCCTAGATGCTCCAACGTATTCCATGGCCATGTTCGACGTATCTGCAATACTAGGGAAGATATTGAGCAGCAACACTTGAGATGAAACACCCTGTATATGCGATAATGAGAGCATAAAAGAGTTACATGAGAATTGGAATGTTGTGTAATAATAAAATTCTTAACCAATGTAGGATGGTAACAGAGAGTCACGCAGTGAATATTTTTGACTGTGTTTTGTACTATATTCTCAAGCTTTTTTGACGTAAAACAGTTATGGCGTCAAATAGTCTAATGAAGAGTTTTGGTATCAATAGGGACCAAATAAAGGGACCCAATAAGGGCCCACATTATAAGGATTCCGAAATTAGAAAAGCGTTCACTGCAGGATGTTCACAAATTTAGGAATTTTAGAAATTATTATATGGGCAGTAGGATGTTTTTCTCTAATAACAATAGTAGGGCTCGAAATTAGGGGTAGCATAGACACAATTTTTTTGTGAAGTACCCAAGATAGGCTGGAAATCCGAGAGACCAGGTGGAGTGGGTAGCCAGAGTTTATGTAGCTGGAGTCAGCTCGAATTCAGGGTTGCATTGACATCGTGCACTTTCGTCTTCTCTTTTCTACTTACTGCATTCCAGTGCTAACGTTTTTCTAACATATAATAGTTATATAATTATGGTCACAAGTAGAAGTCGACCGAAATTCGGTTTCGGTTTTGGTTTTGGCACCGAAACAGGCAAATTTCAGGCAAATACTATCACAAACTCAGTACTGATAAAGTTTATATTTTTTTTCCATTTTTGTATACATTTTTACGTAATTGTTATTATTTTTTAGAAATTGGTACGACTTTTCATAAACGCTACAAAATTCCCCATAAGAATTTCTAATTTCACTGTAGGAAAATGAGTAGGGGAATTTAGACATATTGTCTGCCAGTATTGTAAACAAATTATTAACATTACAAATTACAAACTATTGTATAGCTTAATGAAGAAAACACTAAAACGTATTTTCGTAAGTGATAAAATGAATGAAGGGATATGCTCACTGGAAATCATTTACATTGCCGTAATGCCTGGATCATCTTGTTTTATACTGAATCATATTCTTGCTTAATTTTTTTTAAATATTTCCTAACAGTTATATACATTAGGGTGGAGTGAAAAACACTTTTTTTTTAATTCGAATCGGCTATGTGCGGAAAAGTTGCCTTTTGGCCTTCTTATCACTCTCCTAAAAGCAAAAAATTCTAAAAAATTTTTCAGAGGTGCCCCA
>JAHWFP010090206.1:0-39087 GCA_023313725.1 Lithobius niger
TACAATTAAAAGAAACTGTTAATGTGTTGGTCACGGGTTAGGTGTTTCTGACCAAGTTTGTTTTTCTTTTATTAAATTGCTAAATACAATTTTCCCTAAATTTCTTCAATTCTTTTTGATTGCAGGAAAATCCTCCGCCCCTACCTCCACGTCTTCGACCCCGACTTCCACGGCATCCAAAGTGTACTCATCGCTGTCGAGTGTGTCTTCTCTCGAGTCCATTAGTTCGGGACAGTTTGGATACCTCTCGGATAGTCCCGACAACAGCAGCAGTGGAGGGAGCAGCACTGGCGGGGTCTTAAGACCACTGTTGCCACCCCCTCCAGCACCTCCTCCCCCTCCTCCACCTGCAGTCGTTCTTGAAGCAGTGCCCAAAGACACAGCTGCCGCTGCGTTGCTGCGCGAATTGGAGGACGCCAACCTCGATTCGGGTATCAGCAGCGTGCAGCTGGATACCGACGAAGCCGATGATGATGATGACGAAGATGAAGATGACATCTTACGTGTGACGGACGAGAAGATTGAATTGGTTTACGCCAACCAGGAAACTATCGACGCTTTCCGAGCGTCACAAGCAGCAGCAGCTGCTGCTGCTGCATCTTACCCTGTGTCTAATATTAATGGTGTTTCGCCGACAGAGGATATGGGTAAGCCCATGTCCTGGATAGGCTCCCCGCCGGACGAGGATACCGGTTCTTTTCCCCCACCCCCTGATAGCCCCATTTACGACAATGTGTTTCCGCCTCCACCTGAAGCTCTGAATTACGACGTTCCTCCACGCCGCTACATGAGTCCACCTGACAGTCCTCCGTCTCCGCCATCAGTGGTGCCTGTGTCGTCGCGTCAGCAGCAGCAAACGGTGTTGCCAACGTGGAAAGGCAAAGCAAAAGCCATTACTCCTGATGTAGAAGCGTATATTGGAATCGATCACGGAGTTTACGAGTCTGTTCCTCTGCGGCCTGAACAATTGGTAAGTGAGATGTTGTTTACTTTTTTCAAAGTGTTTGGCGTTATGTACACAGCAGTCGTAAGTATGTCAGGTGCAACGATGTATCATAGGCAGAACACTGCTGTATTAGCATTACAATGCACCATTTTTATCGTCTCGACAAGGTCTTGCCTGCATAGTGGAAATCCAGATCGAGTGTTTAAAGTATGAATTTATTAAGTCAAAGCTAGGTGAGGGTACCACAGTAATTGTTGTAGGCCTGCTGTGAAGCAGATCAGCTTGGAGTAATTTTCCACATTCATATAGGTATTTTGCGAAACAGCTACACAAAGAGATATTAGACTGATGCCTGAGTACTTTAGGGTTGTCTTATGTTTCAGGAACTTAGTAGAATTTCATAGGTCAAGGATTTTTATGTACCAGTTGTCTTGCATGGCTACTCCAGTTCAGTCGCCAGCACAGACAGGCCCTTGCCCAGAATCACCAATCTCCCTCCTGAACGAATGCAATTGAAGACTTGCTGCAATAGAACCAGTTTAATGGCTACGTCACGTAATGACTTATAGAAAATTTGCATAAATATTAGAAAACAATACAACAGTCCGGGAAACTTGTATATCCACAATAGACATGGTTTGACTTCACAAGTCACACAATCACAAAGTTTGTAAGTAAATCTCGCAGATCTAGTCCCTTGGCTACTAGTATCTTGGTGATTATGCACTTGCACTTTGCCATACTAATCCTTTAGCCTCACTAAGGGCTGAGACTAAACATATTTCCTTCGATATCCGAACATAGAATGATTTTACGAATGATTGCACAGAATTCCCCCTTTTTGGAATGGTAGCGTTCATTGGATAAAGAAAATCTGAAGATATCGCACCAAAGCTCTCTACCAATCAGATTCTTTGTTCCGATACGCTCATTCAAGCCACTAACGGTTAGGAACACTAATTCACAACAATCTTTCCGTAATGTGGAATCCGAACTCTCTCCACCCTCAGTTCGTCTGGCAACATCAAAGTAGTAAACAAGCGAATGACGATAATTACACCAAGTAGACGGTGAATTCTTGATCGAATCCTGCGTATGTCACACAGTGTGGTATTTTCGCCTGCATTGGAATCCGTTGGGCGTTGGGATTTTAGTTAGCGACCAAGTAACGTCCACTTATTGCTTACGCTAACGGGTTCTTAAGGCCAATAAGAGGAAGAAGTTTTAAATCCCATAGAGTTCGAAGCTTAAATGAAAAATGTTACCATTGCTATTTCGGAAGCAGTGGCAAAGTTTTTCTTGTAATGTTTAATGCTTCATCATTAAAGGAAACGTGCACTTAGCGTTAGCATCGGTAAGAAGCTAAAACTTCAATTGCCAACAGATTCTACAGCAGGCAAAAATACCAACACAGTGTGACATACGTACGCACGATTCTAGCGAGCATCTTCTGTCTTATTGCTGTAATTATTGTCACTCGCTTGTCAGTGGGATTAACGTGGCAATAATTTTGGTCTGTTGATATCGTTTGTTTGAAAGGCCGGATCAGTCTCAACTTGCTGAATCTTGCCAGTTTTGGTCTTTTCTGTGGGCATTTTTTTTCAACTTTTTGATCACATTATTTCATTACAAATACAGGAAGAAATGTGTTGACGCTCAAATTTAAAAAAAAAAGTAAAATATGGTGTTAAAATTCGGTTCTCCTGTCTTCTTCGCCGTGCTGTGGATTGTGTTCCTTCTGCTTCTTTCATAGTTGCTGGTGCTTGTTGTATTTAGGGAATTATTCAAACAGTGCGCGTGCCTCATGTGTACGTCAGCCTACTGTGTACGTCAGGCCGACATTGTTGGTCGTGACGGTAATGTCAGTTTCCTGTCCTGGTGATCACGAATCATTAAGAGGGTCAAACAGCATACTGATATAAGAAATAAAGTGGAGGCCAACACCATCGCATCATACTGCATAAGTTCTGATCATCGGATCACGTGGTATCTGACATCAACTCTCATTGTCTTAAATTCCAAAAGGGATAAGCATTTGAAGGAACTGAATCGTTTGCCATTTAGCATGAAATATTGTTAGGAACAGGGTTGGGTTTTTGCCAGCAAAAACTGCTTTTTGTCGGGACAGTGGGCAGCTTTTACCGTTTTTTATCCAGTTGTTACCGGCTAAAACTGGCAAAAACCAGCAAACCGCTTCATACGCTTATTATCACAGTAAAAGATATTCTTCTCACATCTACGCAAATTTTCGACAGTCAGGTGCATAAATTTGCATAGATATTGTGAGAAAAATTAGCGTATGAAAGGTGAAATAAGTGAATATGAATTTTCAAAGTAAACGATGTGACATTTTCAAGGGGAGGTTTTATAATTTACCAATATTTGACTATTGTAGGGCACAATTTTTTTTAAAAATTAATTTGACTTCAACTCGAGTTTTGTCATATTTTTGGCCAAAGTGGGACAGTAAACCATGGTAAAAACCGGTTTATCCACTTGGTGGCAACAACCTGCCAACCTTGATCAGGAACATCAGTCGTGAACCTCCAAGGACCCTCAAACCCAAGTACACACACACAGTAGTTTACGAGGCGTGCATTGTTGGAATAATTCCCTCAAAACAAGAAGCAACAACAATGTAAGAAGCAGAAGAAATTACAATCAACAGCAGCCTGAAGAAGATAGAAGAACCTAATTTTAACACCAATTTTGGACTTAGGCCTATCAAAAATTCGCAAAATGTTGATGAGTAGCTTTTTTGAATTAGTGTCGACAATTTTTTACCCCCCGAGTGCTGTTCATTTCAAAGTATGATGGTCGCATTGTTTCATTAGGGAAATTTTAACATTGAATTTTAGGTTACAACAAATATGTTTTGTCGTTGTGGTATTTTTGGTGTCGCTCGCCAAATATTCTAGAACCGACGATTTATTACAAATAAATTGTAGTGCAATAAATTGTGTGTTGTGTCCACAGTAACTTTAAAGCCCAAGGAATCACACTCGTACTGCTATTCATTGTTTTAGCATTGTCGATGCCGTGGTTACATAATGTCGTTGACAATACTAACAACTGTTTTAACAATATTTTGTTATCTTCGCGCCATTCCCATGACAACTCCAGGCTACAAACCTGAAAAATTTTAGATTCCATGTTTTACGTAGTCATACGCCCAATTTTATTATCCAAACTCCTTCCCAATACTTTGCTAGGCAATGGCAATGGTCCTGCAATCACACATGGGCGAATGTCATATATTAAAGAAAAATACACAATAAATTGCACAATACTGTAATCCCACACTGGAGAATGTGAAAAATTGGGGGGGGGGGTGTAAAATCTATGCATAGCGCAGAAATTAAAAAAGGCATAAAAGATAAAAATGATGTTAACATAAAAAAATCGAAATACAAAGTAAAATGTTATTAATGGATAAGGAAATGGGGGGAAAATGGAAGTTTAATTATCAATTTAATAATGTGGCATTGGTAAGACGGTGCTTAAAATAATGGGTTTTAATATTGTGGGCATTTCGGTTCTGTGCTTTAATTTATGGAGGAATGACATACCAGACGGTGGGTACTTGACCAAAGGCATCTTGCTGATAATTGTTCTAAAGTTCTGGTGAAATTTTAGCATGTTTCCAGTCGGATAGCTTTGTATGTTAAAATTGAACTTCACAAGATTTTGTTGTTTTTAAAAATATAAACACCAATTCTGTAAGTAATAAGATGATGAATATGAAGAATGTTAAGTTTAGAAAAAAATGGGAGACTAGGTTTTTTGTAGGTCAATGCGGAATGATTCGAACAGCTTTTTCTGAAGTTTAATAGTTGTAACTTATTCGTTTTAGACGCACTCATTCAGACAAGTGGACAATAATTTAGATATGGTTGAATAATTGCGTGATAGATTTGGGATTCGTAAAAGGCTCACAGACCAGCTACGAATAATCTGCTTAAGGAGACTGACATTTGATCAGTTTTCCTTTTTCTAAAGTTTACGCCTGTAGGCTGAATTGGATTTGACAAAATGTTGACCACAGTGTGTTCTTCTTGGCTTCTGATGGGTTGTGAAGGTTAGAAATACGCCCTTGTTGCTAGGTTACCCTCATCCTCTCTCCTGCGGATGCGGAGAGAGGAAACTTGTAGAACAAAAAAAAAGTTAAACAAATTAGGAAGAAAAAATTAAAGGTGGAAGGAAATTTTATGTTATAAGACTGATGGTTTCACTGAAAAATGAAAATCAGAAATCGGGCAAGGAAATAAAAAAACCAAAGTTGGTTTAAAACGTTTTACATTGTCGTAAAAATGTGTTCGCCGATTGACCAGAAGGCCCACAACAGTCATACACGTGAATCAGAATTTAATTTTCGGCAATATTTTCCTTGTCTTTTTCACAATTTAAAAGAAAAGAAAACACTAAAACAGCTGGGAGAACCTCAATTTTCCCTTCCGAAATTGAGGTGGTCCCAGCTGTAATTGAGGTTGTTCCAGCTGTTTTAGTGTTTTTTTTACTCTTTTAAATTGTGAAGAAGGCAAGGAAAACATTGCCGAAAATTAATTGGCTTCATCTGTATGACTGTTGGGGGAACTCTGTTCAATCAGGGTATACATTTTTATGATATTCCGGCTTTCCCTACAAATTAATTTTTTACTTCTTGTCTAACGTTGAATTGTCTGTGTGTCTACTGTTTGTTCCAAGGGTTCGTACAGGGTCCAAAATATTGTGCGAGGTTTGCAAATCTTTAGTCTAGGTTCGCAGATTAGCGGTATTTACATGAATTTTCGTGGATATATGGGGATTTGGATAGATTTACAGTTTTCCTGCATTCAGATTTTACGGATCTGCGTAAGCAGACGCCATTGTCGGCCGCCACTCTTCGGACGGCGAGGGAAAATCGGCAACTGGCGACTTCAGTTTTACTCGCCAAGGCGGCGACTTGAAACAAAGCTTGACACTCACAGCCATATCATCATCTTTGCTACCGTCTTAGCTACAAGCAAATGGTTTGCGCTAAAACTGCAAACCGCTGTGGGGAATTTATATTTCTGAAATATCATATTTTCGAACCCTGTCTACAACGTTGAAAGGACCTTTAAAGCGGTGAGGAGATCTTGCTTCTTCAAGCCAAGAACGACTGAGTTGGAAATCGCTCAATTCCAGGTCACATGACCGCCGGAAAGTTGATACCTTTTGTTGTTGCTTTGGTAAAATAAAGTTCTGGTAATATTGTCAACTTGTCTGGAGCCAGGAAACGAAACTCGCATCTTTTCGCCCAGACCACCTTGTGACAGATGAAATAGGAAGCAATAATTGCAGTATATGGGCACTCTCAATGTATTATTAAGGATCACCTACTTAATTTTACATAAGATGTTTAGTAGCTTTTGCAATTTTGTAATTTCCGTAATTCCTAAACTGCGGTAATGAACCGAATTTCGTTCCATTTTTTTTTTGTAGCCTATTGGTGGTGAGTTGCAAGTAATGGTGCCACGATAATCGATAATATTGCGATAAAAAATTTTCGTCGATTATCGTATTGCACTTTTTCTGATTTATCGAATTATCGTGCAAACCCTGATGCTTAAATTGTCATATCTCGGAAACCGTAATAGCTAGAAACAAGCGGTTTGCGGCGTTGCGTGTGGAATTACAAGGTCTCTCCAACCAGGTGTGCAATACTATTGCTAGCCACATAGCTGATCGGAGAGTTAGTTTTAATGCACACAATATTTAAGCATTAAGTAACAGCACAACTGCTAAATTTTTTTTACGTGGTCAGGAAGCAATGGACATTGGCAAGTGCATTTTTATGTCTATTGGCCAAAATGCCACAAAATTCATATTCGTGAAGGTTGCACTGTAGGCTTCAGCCAAGGTTTTTTTTAATTTACAAAATTAAAATGGTTCTTCCAGCCTCAGAATTTGTTTTATCGAGATATTATCGGTTATCGCGATAATTAAAAAGATTTTATCGGAATAAAAAAATTGTGTATTGTGCCATCCCTAGTTGCACGTGTCTACGAGTTTCAAACTCGTACGGTGGTTGTATGAAGCGTGATTAAAAAGCTAATATTTCGAAGACCTTCAAAGACTATGTCGAAATCAGTGGTCGGTACATGATTAGTGAACCCTAACCACCTTTATGCCATGCAAAGTTTCGTTGCCCTACCATTTCCAGGGGTGTTTCGTCATTTCTGCCCGTCATTTCGTATTTCGTCATTAATGCTGTCGCTATTAAGTCCGCTTGCCTACTCTATCTAGTAAGCAAGCTGACTAATAGCGACAGCATTCTCTGATTCGGCCAATCAAAACGAACGATTTAATCGTCTAATCCCTCGCGCCTAACAAAGGTACATGAGCGCCATCTCATAACATAATTGGAAATCACAAGGGAGAAAGGAACTGACATTGAATAGCTGCACTGTAAGTGGTGCGAAGAAAAAACCATGAGGTAGATGTGGAAAAATGACTGACAACGTGAATTCATGTACGACCCATCCGTTACGTAGTGAAGGATGTTGCCGTGAAGGGGGGGAGGGGGATGATGACACGCCATTTGCCAAGCACATGCCGTCCTTACACAAGTTGCTTAACTAAACATATTACGAAGCTTCATTGTGGTCAGCGTGGCGTAGTGGTGAGAGAGCTCAGTCTAGTTGCTGGAGGTTTGCGTATCTGGTCGAACCCCCTCCCTCGATGGGGGATCTTCGCAAAGTCCCCGCCAGGACTGCCGGCCAAGGTAGCGTGAGAGGCTACCATGCTTCACCAGCAGCTATGGGAACTTATTCTTTCTTTTCGGCCCCTATGATAATCGGAGGTTTCCCAGTTTAAATCCCCGGGGTTGCCCCTTCCGTTACCAGGTATTTCTTCTTCTCAAAAAAAAGTCTGGTAATGTTCAAAAAATGGATGCAGTTCAGCCATTTGAGCATTAAATTGCTTCGGTTAACTTAAGGCTCAAGAGAATTAATTAAAAAAAAAAGTCATGGGCTTATTTATATACAGTCACACTCCATACTTCAATTGACTACATGTTCCAAGAAATTGATTGTTCCAGAAAAAAAGGTTAGCCTGGTTGTCTTCCCCCACACGTAAGTACATTTGGACCTGGCCATTTTATTGCAAAAGTTTCAGTTAGCCCAAAATAAATGTTTAAAGGGAATTACACCTAGATCCGTTCGGAAAAAAAAAAGGATACTCGGTTCTGTGGTGGTGTGGAGAACTTTATTTGACCTGCCTAACCTACTTGGCTAAAAGATTTATGTGACTTTGCAGCGAAAGTGTGAGCTGCCCTTCTTGCGGAGGTGGAGCAGTTTTGCTTCTTGGCAGACGTGGTGGGCGCGAGAAAGATCGACTTGCCCCTCTGCCTGAAATAACAGTCGTTGGTTTACGACATTTTGGTGCCCCAGATGGGTTTCATCTTCCTTTTTCCTCCTCTACGGTGTAAGGTTCCATCAGTTTGCCCAGTGTTCCGCTTAAAGTTGGAAGTCGTCATGGAAGATGCTTGCACGTGACAACGCATTTTTGGCGCGTGTTTGTGTGGAAAGGTGGGGAGAAAAAAGTTATCAAGTCCACGGAATGACGTGTAGGAGAGTTCAGTTACATCAGCCCCACCCGTTTTGTTTTCACTCATTAACCTGGCTTGTTGGTCTGGCCTTGTCTGTGTCGTCGGGCGCCACTTTTTATGTCACAGCGTGGAGGTTATTATTGGACTGGAAGATTAAGTGCGATGGCGTCAACGTGTAGGTTGGATGTGTACCGGGTCTCTCCATTGCAGACGACTGCTGTGACAGTCCGTTTGGGTTGTGACGCACATTGTATGATGGCTGATTGTACGCAGTGTTGATGTGTGGAGTGTAGGTACATGGCGAACTTGGAGATGGGTTTGAAGTCTGCTTCTTCAACACAGGATGTGCGTGGACGTCAAGCCCACGAATGTGGACCGTGCTTGGAGTGAAATTTGTTTACACATGAGCAATTTTGAATATTTTTAAACATGGTGTTGGGAATCGGTGCTACGGGCTCCTCTTCTTTGGTTTTTAGAAAAGTGTGTTTTTGCACAATTTCCGGCTTGTCTACATTTCTTTTGTGCGGCTGTGAAGAGTTGGTGAAGCATTCGAAAATACCATTAATATGGGGCCAGTTTCTACAATTCGTTTCCACGTCGCCGGCCCTTCCCCCAAAATCTCTCAGTGCCCGAAGATGAATGGATTTGCGACTCATAGTGGCAGATTACAGAATTCCATTGTTTGTATGCAGATTGCCACTGTACTGCTCAAACGTTCAATTGGGTTGCATTGCTAGTGTTAGTGAAATTGCTACATTTAAGCTCAGGGATTTGAAAAACCTGTTACTTTACGTCCTATGTACGTACTTTCCATAATTTGTAAGGTGTCATGGTATCTAGGATGACAAACAAGAGTCTCCCAATTCAACTTCAATCATTGCTAAAGTAAAACTGATTTTGTGCGTCAACATCAACGTTATGTGATCTGTGCATAACTTTTTACACATCAGCTATTCCAAATTGCAAATTGACAGAATTTGAAGATGGAACCATGCTGAATGTTACATCTGTGTGGCTCCTGACCATCCTGCCGGCAGAGCCTACGCGAGACATCTTGTTCTATGGTGATTAGTAGGCCTAGGTGTTTGGAAATTACCAGTACCATTTATTTGATCTGCCATTGGTTTCATTTCTATGAAACTAATTTACCACTGCTCAGACGTTGTTATTAAGTTGCAACAATCGTGGTAGTGAACAAGGATCCAAGGTTCCATGCTGAAGAATGAGTGAGGTGTGACATGCTTATGACAGCAAATGTTTTTATAGTACAAGTAATGTACGTGTCACACGTTGGGCACCTGATAATTATAATGTAGTTAGTTTCCTCGATGCTCTGTTTGTTGCATGAATTTTTTACACAAAAAAACCGTCAGAAATTAATTCTCTGCAAAAGTGTGAATTGTTGAAGTTTATGGTTCTGTTATGGTGCAGACTAATGCGGGATATCATAGATCTAAAACAAAAATTTGATTGACAAACGTGGTCCAAGCAGCTGTGTTCTGGTTCTACCTGTACACAAGTTGGTATGCCAAACCGTGGCCCATGTATCTTCATCACCAGTTGAAAGGATGCCCGCCTCAATTAAGATTGTTGTGACCACATTCGACAAGGCCTGTCCGTTTTCACCCCTGCCCTTCCAACCCGCATTTTTGCTGGATTTTTGCGACTCTTCTGTGGCGCTTCCAAAATCTGGAATTCGTCCAAAATCTCATCTTTACTTTTACGTCATGGGATGTCTGGTAAGCATCACAGTTTGCGTCAAAGGATGTTAGCAGATTTGACTTGCTTTCTGATTTGAAGCAGAGCAGAAAGTGCCTTTATCGCAAATAAATCTTTAAAGTTTATAGCAGGCTACGTGACTGGTTTTGGCGCAATTGGAAAACACTGATTTCTTTTTGGGAGTTGTGTGTCATAAATAAAAACACAAAATCAGATAATTTTCCATTTAAATAGGCCTATTTTTTTTTTAAGTCTTGCAGTATTTTTCTTGTAGGCCTAATTAAAAAATTATTTAAATTTTAAATATAAATAAGAACATTATAGAATGTTCTACTATATCTATAATCTATTATGTTCTTACTTAATATCTAAAATTTAAAAAAATTTAAATATTAACTGACAATAACGCCCTATTCACTGCAGAGTTTGTATATCCAGCGGGTCGTTGAGCTAGCTGGAAGGGGCACTGGGTATACGCGGAAGTAAAAACAGCGATTCAAGAATTTATAATCGGCAAATTTTGCCTCGACTCAATTTTAGGGAAAATTTGGTTCATAAATAATCCAATTTTGTTTTCATTTAACAGCACACTGGAGAAATTGTCACCGTAAACTAAAAAAAAAATTATTGTTTAGGCCTAATTCTAGCTTAGGCTAATTAAAAAATTAAAAATATTTGTTTAAAATTTCTTATCTTTAGCTATGTTTGAAAATTCGGTAGCGGTAATTACCTTGAATGTTCATCTCAAATTTCAAGTTCAGGAAGAAATATGCATAATTTCAGAATTAAGGAAACAAACCACGCTGCTGAAGGAGGAGGACCACGCTGCTGAAGTCGAAGTTCTTCATTTGATCGTCATCTAAGAGGCTTCGAATCGCTCGCCATTCAACTGCATTTGGGGTGTAATGCTACTTTAATGAACACCCATGGTCCCTCAAATCCAGGAATTAGTTTTCTTCTGAGAGAAGAGTTCTCCAGTTTGCTTAAAGATCAAGTGGAGTCGTTAGCCTAATAAATACGGGAGGCCTCGCCAGGTTGGCACACTGAATTCAAATTGTAAAACACATTGTGACGATGTAGAAAGAAGCTTTCTAACAACTAGTAGAGCCTGATGAAGTAGACGAACAGCCTGTCGAAAATTCGCAAAAATACTGGTAAAATGGTGTTCCTTAATTTTGAAATTGTGCATATTTCTTCCAAAACGAAATGTTTGGTATGTTCTTCTAAAGAATTCCATATTTTCCCACTCCTTATTTGTGCAACATGGAGTGAGCGTCAGTCGAACGAACGTTCTATGCTGCAGTGTGGACTTCTGAAGAAGAGGAACGGTATTTTCTTTTTCGAAAATTTTAGTAAACTGTTGTTGCAACTTTCTTGAAGGTGATAAAAGCGTTTCCTGTATTTTATGGTGTTTTTTTTCACTAAGCAAACCCACTATGACCCCTGCTTTCATATTCTTATTTTCTTTTTTACTTTTTTGCTCTTTATGCTTTTGAAATTTATTCCAGTGAAATTCAATTAAATTCTCATTCAGCTACCCAAGCTAATGTAATTTCATTCATCTATAGTTTTACTTCTAAATAAATAAATAAATAAACACCAGCTATCTTGGCAACCACCATTTTGTAGACAAGTAAAGTAAAAGTTGGCACATGTATCTATTTTGCCAAAGTTCACTGATTAGGAAGAATTCTCATACTTACTTCTGATGATTAGTAGATAGATGCCCAGTGTATTGACCTTGGTAGTCGCCATGCCAACCCTTTTTTTTTATCAGAATAAAATCTGAAGAAAAGTGGTGAGCACAAATTTTGGTTTATTTACAATGTTGTTATCCGAGTATCAACGTCTATGTTTGTCCTTGTGGATCGTACCAATTTATACACATGGGGAGTTACAATGAAGATGCAGCTGTTTGCTGCAAGGGGGAGGTAGTTTATGTATTCACTTGGCTTCCTGGCTTGTTATGACTGGGATGTGGCTTCTTGTGAAGCTGTGGCGCAGTGTGAAATGCTATGCAGCATTGAAGTCATGCAAAAAGTGTTGTTGAAAATTGCCCTTCATGTCCTGTAGTTGAATGCATAGGAAATCCATCGTAAAGCTCTCCGGTTGCCGAGTTGACTGTAGGATATAACGGTCCGTTATCGGTTCTCGTGAACCTGAGTGCAGCTGAAAGTGCTTATTCAGTATTGAATTCGTCAAGAAGTGTTGTACGGCTTTGTATGCCATTGGAAGAATGCCGTGGAAATTTGAAGCTACGATACCAAGTTGCAGAGATGAATATAGGGTGTGAATTCTTGTGAACCCGTGGTGCAACTAATGTGCTCATTCTGTGTTGAATTCGTGAAAACAGCTTTGCTTGAAAAGTATTTGCGGTACCGTATTTGCGTAACCTGAGTTTCCTGTAGGTGCAGTGAATACACAGATTGTGAAGCTAGTTGCTGAGCTGGTGAAACTGACTATTTTGTTGGTTGTTTGTTTTGATTTAACGCAGGTTGCTTTTGTATTCGCCGACACCGCTGATGTTGTTTGTATCCACGTAGTGGGTGATGTGGTGTTTGTGATCAAGAAACTCATCAGAACTTCTTTTTTTCATGTTCAGACTTTTCCATGATTATATCGAGGCAGTGTGAACATGTGTGATGTTGTCGTATTGATGTCTGTTTCTGGACTAGTAAGGTTTCAGGATATCATTGATACCGCAGGCATTTATTAACTGATCAACCGAAAACAGTTGCGTATCTACAAAGCAGCAATTGTGCCCCGGTTATTGTAGATTTTGCAAAAGTATGCCAGTTATGCTGGAAAGAGCACCTGAAAGTACTCTTGGCCGCAGTTTGACCACGTTGTGTAATTATGTGCACATACGATTGTCTTAGGCTACGCGTATTTAGCGTAGAAAATGTCAAAAGTATTTGGCGGAATGCAAACTTAGTAAATTAATATTACTTGCCGTTTTAATTAAAGTGTTACTCAAATAACGATTTTGACAGAATGAATGATCGAAAAGAATTTGTTTGCAATCGAGCATGTTAACAGAAAATCAGTGAGCAGTTGCCAGGATAAAAGTAACTTTTTCCAAACAAACTTGGTATCTACCTAAAAAAAATATCCATTATTGATAAAATGTGTACTGTTCATTAATGAAGGCATGCCAGTTGTTAATGTGAATGGATTACTATGGACGGGATAGCATACCTAAACGCATGCTTCGGTTCATTTTAAGTTATCCACTCGTACTGTTCGCTTTAGACGTGATTATTTGTTTGATGCCATGGTAACCTGTGATCATATGGCGTTAAATGCTGCTTCTAAGGTTGGTGGGTCTGTTGCCATTCAAGTAGATAAACCGCAACATGTACTTATGGTTGTGGATTATTGGACAGTAGAACTTCGTCATGATAGCGAAGAAGTCCGCCTTCGAAGACACAAGTTGGCGGTACGTAAGCCTCATGTTCGAAATTTCAGCTCATGAAGTCGGCAAAAACTAAAGAGCTGAAAATAAGTTTGCAGTGCGATTTTTAACAAACTTGTGAAGGGGTATGCTCACTGTGGTCTGGGGCAAACCAGGAATACCAGACCAAACCTCCTTTCAAGTCTGATCGGGACCCAATAGCCAATTTTAGAAGAGATTCAGGTCGAATTGTTGCAACTATTTGGAGCATTTGCAAAATCTTTGTATTGTAATCATAGTGCTGTATATAGTTTATATTTCTCTTACGCTGGGGTACAGCTGATGATGCTACATTCGGTTGTAGGCTGGGGGGGGGGGGGGCGACCATTATGATTACAAATCCAAACGCAGCAAATTGAAATGGCTAAGACCCACAGGTATGCTGTTTCTCCATAACTACCAGTGCTTTTAGGTCTGAAACTTGGCAGTGGGGGTATTTTGTCCTAAAGTAATCTAGCCTATCCCCAGGGTTGTAGCAGGTGTTGTTCGGCCGCTATTAACGTTCAAAATTTTTATCATGGTTTTCCTATGAAAAGGACAAGCATGTTCAGTCTTCTCATGGTTCTCAATCTCGTGGTTGTTCAGTCTTCTCAAAAAGTGTGAGAATATTCACTCTTTGCACGGTAGCACTGAAAAAGGGCAAGTGGTCAGCAATATGAAGGGTATTGTCAATTACCCAATAACAATCCATTACAAACTAAATCTATCAATTATATATTGATTATAAACCAACCTTCACGAATATGAATCGTGTGGCACTCGCCACTTGGTCAGTAGACATTAAAATGCACTCGCCATTGACCATTACCTCCTCACCCATGTAGAAACAATTTTAGCAGTTATCCTGCTACGTAATGCCTAAATATTGTTTTCATTAATCTAACTCTCAAATACTTGGTTGAGGAGCCCTTGCAATTCTGCACGCAACGCTGCAAACCGCTTGCTTCTATCTATAAAAAAAAAATATAATACGGTTCCTGAGAAATTTCTGTTTAAGTGTTGGGGTTTATTAGTCAGTCGCCATTTCACAACTTCTACTCGATACATATCAAATACATCTTGCGTGATACGCGGTTTCTGTAATTTATGTATTTATGAAATTGTATAATTTTCTGCAACCCCAGTATTAATGCAGAAAAAAACAGAGTTCAGACAAAACCTGGAGAATCTGGAAATGTCAGGGAAAATTAAAATAGAGCGAACATTTCAGGGAAATTTCATGGAAAACAAGAAATTGTTGGAAAATCAGGGAAAAGGCAGGGAAATTTGATAAAATGCCTTTGTGTCTGATCTGTATATTTCATTGAATTAGTATATCAGAAACAAAATCCTAGGCTAGTAACAAATATTTTAATTTGTGCGTTAATATATTCAAGTGTTTTAGGTATAACTTCAATAAACCAAATTTAGGGTAGTAGGCTACCAATATCTGTGATGAAAATGCGTTTACCGTCTGGACTAAACAGCTATTATCTGGGATGTTGGATTATTTTCCTACAGATATTAAAAACATCTTGTAAAACATATGGAAATTGCCATGGATGCACCTGGAAAACTTGGAAATGTCAGGGAAATTGAGAATTAAAAAAAATTGTCTGAACCCTGAAAAACTTTTATATAGCCCTTATAAATCTTAGCATAATGCTGCCAATCATTTGTTTCTAACTTGTACAGTTCCAGAGATAATCCTCTTTGAGTGGTATTTTCTATTGCTAGTCGCCCTTTTGGTGAGTAAAGCTAAATTCCATGTCTCCAACTGTTGATTTCCATTCACCAAATGGCAAGAGGCGACCAAAATTGGAGATGGTTGTTTGTTTATAATCACTGGAACTCCCTGCTGAACGTCTTTATTGATAACGTATCTCACATTCTGACCGTCATTTGTACCACTACATTGTCCGTATTGACCTGCGAAGATTTTCAGTTTTACTTTAAAATATAAATCAGGTTTTTAGCCTTACCTTTGCTCATCTTGTAGTGATACGAGTTTGTGTACTTGGGATTTTGGGAGGGTATAGAAACTGCAGTTAGCCTTTTTTTTTTTAATGTAACTTTGTTGGGTTTCTTCGTTTTGTAATTTCTTTGTTTACATGCAAAATTGGTTATTTCAGCTACGTGAATTTCCTAGCCTCTCGCTCCAGTTAGTATCCTGAAAAAAATGTCAAACGTTATTATACGTATAACAATAATAATACTTTATAACGATATGTACCCCAAAGCGCTTCATGAACTTACAGGGATGACATTTGACAACAGAACAATTGCAGATATGTTGAGTGTACTAAGTCTTAAAATTCTAAGTGCAGTATGTTGTACGATTCGTTTGGGCTATACGTAGTCAATTTGATACAATAAGGCTAGCCCTATTGAATGTCGGGCATGATTACGCAACGAGTCAACGACTCAACCTTTGCATTCTCGTAGCTGGAATTTAATCGTGATGGCAAAGGTGTCCTTACCTGGTTTAGTTAAGTCCGACTTCATCCAGTAAATGCTTGCAGTCTTATAATCTGTGACAATGAGATAAAGCTATTCTTCCTGACGAAACAATTTACCTTGTCGCTTCTGAACTCACATTATTGTCTGTTTTTCGTTGCGAGTCCACAGCGCTAAAACCAACGCCATGTTGGAATTACAGAGTTCAAGCTGCAAGAATGCAAAGGCAAGTCGTTGCATAAACACTCCCTCGGGCTCCGTTGCTACTTGCCGTGGTGACAACTAAGGCCAATTGTTGGGTGCAATATTGAGAACTGATGTTGTAGGTTGATGTTTACAAAAACAAATGACTGTAATGTTCTTATTTTCCTTCCATGGTTTCCTAATAATTGCCTAAACACATGAGAATTTACCAAATGTAATGCAATGAACTTGGAAATTGTTCAACTTTCTGGATAGGGAGTGCAGTTGCTTGAGGTATTGGTGCAGATAGTTATAATAATAATATTTGTTATTATTATTGCAACAGGTCTGGCAAGGCCCTAGGAAAGGTCCTAAATAATTTAAATTATAAAAAAGACAATTACATAAAGTGATAAAAGTATGGCCAGGGGAAGGTAAGGGAATAGGTATGGGGACACGAATGCCTTACCACCAAGGTTAGACCTGCCAGGGACTCTTAAGGTCCCCGAAGGCATCGCCAAACGTGTTGGACAAGGGAGAGGTAAAAAAAAAGATCCAAATAAAAATAGAAAGGCATTGGCGCACAAAGCAAAATCCATGTGAAAATTGTTGGTTTTCCTTTAAATTGATGTCGCCAGTGTGTGTGTGGCAAGAACGTTCATTAAATTGTTAAACCTCGAGGGCATGTCTTGGGTTGGCCAACCTTTTTCTCCCAAGATCTTTTTGTAGATCATTGTTGTTTATTTTTAAACTCGCAAGGAAACGGGTATGGTGCCAACCATTTAATTTTTTTTCCCTCTCAAATCTCCCTTTTTTAAATTTTTTTTTACTTGTCAGCAACTATTTAGTTACTGTTGTTTGTTTTTGTAGCTCTGCCACGAGCCATCGACTCCTGTTGAAAATGGATCACCCCACCTCTACGATGGCTACGATGGCGGAGGGGAAAATCCAGAGGAGGAACCACTGCCGCCACCCGATTTTCGAAGCCCCGTCGAGGAGAACGAGGAACATGTGTGGCCGAAGCAGGCTCAAGGATTCCAGGTAAGAAATAGGATCTAAATGAAGGATATTATTTTTTTTGTAATGCTAGTGCACAACACTCTGATTCTGCATATAGCAATACAAAAATGGACTGATTTACTGCATTTGGTGTACATGATACAAAACAGGGCGATAGGAATGTCCCTTTTTTTCACTATTAGTTTTTCCATCAAGATTTCTGAGGGGAAACATTATACGCAGGGTACCCCATAAATGTACTGGCAAACGTTGGGTGGTTAGAGAGGGCACTGACACCGTACCTATTGCTAACGAACCCATATCCGAAAATAAACCATTACTGAAACACGGTGTAGAGGTTTGCAACCGAAAACCGGTTTTTTTTTTCGAGAAAAATAGAAGACGTAAAGGTATCAAAACATAACTTGGTATGCATTCACGGCGTTATAGGGGCTTTGCAATGATGCAAATTCAAATCCATCATTTCAGACATGAGCGGCACATTTGGTGGGAAGGGGTCGTTGGCACATTTGCAAGCTACGCCTGGATCCTTTCAAAGGATCTGTGAAACCATTGACTGACGAATCAACGTCTGTACCTGGGAAAATGGACAACACTTTTAACAACTGCTATGAGAGCAATTTTAACAATGACGGCTAACATGTTCTTATTTCTCGTCAACACTTCTAAAATTGGACTAGATCTCCAATTGAAACAAGAGATGCATTATGTTTAAAGCACTGTAGACGTTTCCTTTATTCGATGGTAAAGGGTAGAAACACTATTTGCAAAACGTTGCCCACCTTTTATCACGGTGCCCAATGTTTACTCCTATGCCTTGTATCGCGGTAAAGGTTCGTTTTCTGATATGGGTTCATTAGCTTGTTTTCGTGTCCTCTGTAACCATCCAACATTTTTCTGTATGAATATGGGACACCTGTGCAGTACATAGATTTCAACAGCATACGTTCATTTATTGAATGTTGTGAGAAATTGGTTGACTAAAATTAGGCAACCACTAATGCTTTAGACCTGCCCAAGCGATGAATTTGGTATTTGGCTAAATTTTAGGTTGGTATGGCAACTTAGAAAAAAAATTATTCCCACTTGTTCCTTTGCCCTTAAATCAGTATTTCCCCCAACTGCCCTCAAATTAGTTTTGCATCCTCTCCCCTTGCCAATGGGATGCTTATGTCTGAAGTGATGGATTCCATCACGGATCCAACTGACGGGCGTTTACAGAGCTCCCCCAGACCTCCTAGGGAAAAGGCCCTAGGTAATTTGGTAATTTAATGTGCCAAGAACCTTCAAAATGTCTTAAGTTGGATACCAAAGCGGTTTCGTTTCCCGTGTACGAACCTTAAAGTACATGGCTCCATGTTGGCTTTCCTGTATAACTCAGTTTTGCAACATTAGTTCAAATGTATGTAAATGTTGCAAAAGCTATATACGCTCAGGATGCACGAAAATAGGGACAAGAGTATTTCCTTTTAATATTAACGAGTACATGAGCGCAAACTCTCCACATTGTTCATCAACTGACATAATTATGATGATTCCTGCTTCCCTTAGTAGAAAAACAATAGCCATTGTTGTTTCATTTTTTTATTGCTAGGCTGCAGTATTAAAGGCAGGTTGTCACGAATGAAAGTGTGTAGAATCTAGCACCAGTTAGCGCTACCTAGTACTATCTAGCACTTGCTTGCATTAAGTGAAGAAATGCACAACGCCATATCTTTTAGAAGCAAACAAGCCACTCACCACCTTAGCAACCGAGTGAAAATTTGGTACGTCCTCTTGCACGTGGGAGCAGGCTGTATAGGTTAACGAAAAACATAACTCGGATTAAAAAAATTAGTCTGATCGACCCGAAAATTCACCAGACTGTTACTTTGTGGGAAATCAAAGATTAGCAACATCGTACAGATGATTATTGTACTTGATACAGTCGTTAATTCTTGAACACAGATACAGCGGCGAAGGGTTGTGAACATAAACCTTGAGTTGCCTTCTGTAAACAGGGAAGCACTATCAACAATACCAAAGTTAACAATGGCACTTCCAACGAAGTTTTCTGCCATTTTTACAACTTGTCGCTCAGGCCTAACAAAAAAGAATGGTATGCTTCGCGGAACCCGACCAATCCCAAATTTTTCTTCCGACCGTAACAATTTTTCGCTAAAAACGGACACAATCACGACACACAGTGCTATCTTGTGAGGAAAAATGCAACGAAGGTTGTCAGCATCCAGGTTTCACTAATGCGTAGCTGAGCTAGCACGAAGCCATATGTATATTTTGCGCAGAACATGTTTAACAGTCACCATAGGCCTGCATTAAGAAATGTATTAAATAAATGTTAAAGAAAATCTTATTCCTACCTATACCATGAGCCACGGCTGTTTGCTGTGATGTCATCACGAGTTAGCCAGTGACGAACGAGAATAGCAGATCTTTGGCCTTCTGAATGGACTAGCCCAGTCATGTGATGCACGCATCACGGCAAACAACTGTGGCGCGTGGTGTACTGACCCAATTTTGTTCAGCATTCTTCCGTGAAGTAAACCTTTTTTTTTTTTTGTTAGGCCTCAGTATTTCTTTATCCAAAAGAAACATTCAAACATGAAAAATTTATTACAAAATTTCAACCAGATTGTATTAATTTGTTGCTTCTTGTCCTTCAAACCTACAGGACGACGAACTGCCTGTCGATGGCAACGCACAGCACTTGGATACTCCAGCTTCGAACACAGTGCGAATTGGAGAACCTGAAGTGATGACCCCGGAAGAAGAGAACAAGTTGCTGAGCAGGTGAGTTACCTGAAAACAATTGAACCTGAAATTGAAACTATCTTTGCTGCTGTTAAATGTTATAAATAGGTCTTCGGAGTTTTATTCCATGGGTGTTGGATTACTAATTAGCAATCTGAAGGAATTTATTAATGCAGCTCCGATACCGCCCCTGCCAGCAGAGTCTTACAAGGTTCTGAACGTAGGACATGTTATGAAGGCCTGTCAAAAATTAGTCCACAACATAAATTGCACACCAGAAATAATGTAGTTGCAGTAAGCCATTTTAATCAGTTCAATTTCATTTCTGTGGCATGATTTTGATTTAAACCAGTCCTGCGCCGAAATTTCTGATATGTTGTACCGCTTGTATCAAATGGTCCACTGTAACTTTACTAACGGGTTCATTGAGTCGTTTATTTTTTAATGCTAAGATGATTGTTAATAGAACTACTGTGAAATTCAAATTCAACTGTCAAATGGCTTGTTTCCCCCATGATCGCTTAAATTCTGTGAGAGTATCTTTTTTGTGAATTTAAGCGATCATGGGGTTAATACGCCAACGACAATGCTAAGATGAGTGAGTTTTGCAGTAACAGTGGTGGTATGCTCAGATTTTGGGAAAAATATCTCCCAAGTGAAACTGGTTTACTGGATTACGTTCTTTTCATGTTTATCATTTTTGTTCGACGTATTTACAACTTACCGTACCTTTATATAACATTTCCAGTGATTTTTAGTTTGGTTCCATTGTGCTGTGATGGCCAGAAATAACATATGTATGTTATTATGCAAGTGGTTTCATACTTGAACATTTGCTAAAAATTAAAATTAGCATCCTGATCTCACTGAAAATGGTCTCTTTGAAACCATATACGTAACAAAAATTTTAGGAAATTAATTCACTGCTTTAAATCCTCAAGAGATTAACTGCTACCCAAAAACCTTTTTTGGAAAAAAATACAAAACTGACATCTTGTCTGACCATGAAAACAAAACTTATCTGACCATGAAAACAAAAACTCCGAACAAAATCTTGTTAAGTTGGCTCGTTTGGCCATAAAGCTTGTTATCACGCTGTCTAGTTTTATAAAATTGTTGGTTTTAATTCGTTGGACGAAGGATGTTCTGTTGTGACGATGGCTAGGCAGTGGGAGATTCCCTTACATCATTCTATGATGATTGATAATTGGTTTGAAAAGGTGTGATCCGTGACCGCTGTTGGTCACACTCAAGTGCCTTTTCTGCAGTGAAGTCAGCAGACATGAAAGTCTAGTGAAAAATGAATGTCATGGTCAACCGAGTGGACATAAGTACGTCTGAATGATTTGTAGAAATTTTTAGCATGTGGGATAGCAGCACGGCCGAGAAACATTGTCCGCAATTGATTAATATGCTTCAGTTTAGCGTGAACGTGCATCGAATGTCTGGACAACTTTTGTGGATTTCAAAGGAGAATTGACGAGTATATTTGGAAGGGAACACAATTGACCGGTTTAACAAATCTTGACGCGTCATACGACCGTATGGTGTTTTACTTTGAAAATTATGATTCAGTTAAAAAAGTTAATAATGCAAATTCTATTTGAGATGACTAGCACTCGTGTTTTTCAAATTTTCGACGATCTTTATAGACACTGGTTGTTACTTGTGGGACGAACGACGATAGTCTTCTTCAGGGCTGTTCGTGTTGTTAGATAGAAAACAACACGGAACGAGCTTGAAGAAGATGATCGTAATGGTTCATGCATAACAACTAGTTTCTATCAAGATCGTTTAAAATTTGCAATGACGAGTGATAGGCCTAGTTGTCTGAATTTTGAAATTAGCGTTGTTAACTTTTTAATATAACAAACAATGAAGGAAGAGTAGCGTTGCAGAGTGTATAACGTGCTTGTAAGGGAATATAAAAATTATCAGTGTTTGTAAATTGAAGCTGCAAGTCTGTAATAAGCCATGGAAAAATAAGTACCTGGTTCTCATAAGCACTCGCGTCACTAATTTAAGGCAGTGTCACCCTTTTTTTATTGGTCAGTAAATTATAAAATAAAAAAAATTAGCCCTGCATCACATTGTGTAAATTTTCCTTTTGTTACTTTGATCTCCAGTTCACCAGCACTGCAGCTCTGCCAGTTTTTTCAAGTGCATTTCTGTCACTAAAAGCAGATTACAGACAGTGCAACCCTGTACATAGGGTATTGTTCTCCAACGTCTTTAATCTCCATGTTCAGCTATTTTATCGTTTATTCGTGTGTCAAAAATGTACTTAATTTTAAACGCTGAATAGGCCAATAAAAGAAAATGAAAATTTGAAAAATGCAAAAAGAACTTTAATAAGGAGAAACAACTCCATTTGTAACATTCGACAAAGTCACAGTATGTACTGCAACGATGTTTTAAGAAACTCCATTGCGAGTATGTAAAACAACCAAGAATTTTGCTTATTTAAAAACGGAAATTCCACAATTCCACCTTAATAAACATTCACTAACTTTTGGTGAAAATCGGTCCCGTTCTCCTTCTTCCGACTTCACCGACACCTTACTAAAAAAGTTATGTCATGGCTCGTTACGTTGAGGAGCCATGTACCGCAAGTGTGTATTTGTACTAAAGCCTGTATACAATTCATTTTGTGCGTGAGAGTAAGTATGAGTAATTCGTATAGCTTTAACGATGAGCCGTTGAAGAGACGACTGTCTCCTGGCAGAGCTATTTGCATTAACGAGGATAAGAAAATGTAGCAGTGGCCATTTTTATTTGAGCGAGATATGGTTACTGGTATTGTCGTGCCGGCAAAACTGGTGGTTGCGAAACAAATAGTCAATGCAGTTGCCTGTGGTGCAGGTGACCGAATGTAAAACAGCAGCGACACAATTGTCGCCAGTTGCAACATCTCCATCTCTTTACACCAAAACTTTGACTGCTGTATTCTCTTAGTCAACAAATTTTTTTTATTTCTTATTGCACATTGGGGATTTTGCTGCATTTTTCTCTTACATCTCATTTTACTGTACTATTTTCTGCCAAAAAAAAAATAGTTATGAAAACATGACTGCGCGACAATACTATTTTTTTTAATACAAAATAAAAGTGCGCGTTTTGTTCGTTTTAGCAACTGAATTGGCTTTATGTTTTATTTTAATTTGAAGGAGCGTCCCTTGCCGAGTTGTTAAAACTGGTTATTTTAAGTGGAACTGTAGGCCTAACTGCATGGACTTTTATTTTCACATTAAAAAAACAACTTAATTAAAGGCTTTAGTTTATTACAAGTATTTTGGTCAGATCAACAAATAATGATTATTTTATTACTTTTATTGCACTGTCTTTTAGTTGCTTTAAAAAATGTTGGTATCTGGCCACTCGGGTTCTCTTTTGGATTCAAAATACAAGGCCGCTTTTGCAAAGAAGAATTTGAGTTAATGAGTTGATGACTTTATATACTGAAAAGTGTGCTTTTATTTTTTTAAATGTTTAAAAAAAATTATATTCGCTCGCAACTATTAATTCATGTTCTCGCGGTTCATGTATGCATGCGAGTTCTTGAAGTTGTAGTCTTTACCTATTGCAGTGTTGTACTTGCATGCTTTTTTTTTAATCTTGAAATTCTTGAAAGTTTATTTTCCCCTTTTATTGATCACTGTTCCTTCGTCTTGTGGCCGAGCTGTAAGCTTTGAGTAAGTTGCCAGGATATTTGTATATTAAGAGTAATTTTCAATATGAATATGGTGTATGCCATTGGAAAACCCATTTTTAGTGCGTTGTGATTGAACACGTGCTTCATACGGCTTTATTCCTTGAAATGCATGTGCTAATTCAAAAGCAGGATGCCTTTTCCTTCCCCCAAATAAAATAAAATAATTTTAAAACAAGTGTGACCTTGATAATACAGTGTGGTCTTGGTCTATACACATTAAAAAAAAAAAATGTCCAAACTTAAGATCTTAAACAATAATTCATTTTCCGTTGGGTATAGCCTAATATCATGGCAACAATAGTGCATCATGGCAACATTGAACGAAAGCCGAATTTTTTACCAAGTTCATTTTAGGGAATTTCGAAAAATGGGACCAATCTTTTTGGAATCAGAATTGGCTTTCACATCCAGAAAAGGGGCACCTATTTGCACTTTTTTTGAAAAAGTTTCGTCTAAACAAATAGCAGGCTGTGCATTTATTTGTGGGCCATCCTGTACATTAAAACAGAAAACTTCTAATTTGAATCCCATAAAAAACTTTATAAAATTTCATTATATGATGAGGTAAAGGCATCCTGAATTTTACCGTACGCATTGAATAACTAAACTAACACTAAGCGCTTTTAAGATTAACAAAATGCTGAGGATATAAATAAAAAAAATCGCAGCTCAGCATGCTAATGCTGAAACTCATCTGAGAAAAGCTGTCTTTTAAGAAGACTTCTAAATATGGCGCCAATAAAGAGTTTCTTTATTATTTACTTGAACTTGCTACGTCAGCCACCTAACGGATTAATCATCAAACGTCCTGGGAAAAAGGTACTTAAAAAATGCTCTTACAAAAATAAAATTGTGTGCTTCCTTCATAGCTGTCTTGTGATAATGACTTGAAAACATGGAGCCAAAATTCAATAGTATTTTTTTTTAACTGGAAAATCTGAGTAACTTTATAGACCAATTATCCAATCTGGCATAAGTATATAACAAACCAACATGCTTTAATTTTTTAATGTATCCTACGCAAATTATCCTAAGCAAATGCTAACTGCTTACAGCTCAGAATAATGTCTTGTAGCAACGCCTGACTGGATTACTTTGGCATGAAGTGATCTTTTCCCCAAATATTCTCCTTTTTTCCTATTTTCCTCTGCCTGGTTGTCTCCTGCTCCTCGTTGTCTTCCTTCCCTTCCATCGTTGCCCTGCCTGCCTGCCTGCCGCCCGCCCGCCCGCCCGCCTACCCGGTCGCCGTCACCCGCCCGCCAAATTGACTGCTGCGCTTCCTGGCCATCCATTTGCTGCTACTACTACTATAGATCGTGGCGGTAAGTTGATTTGTTAGAATATGATTGCTTAGAATTAATCACCCATGTACAGTCTAGTTTTAAGTAGAAAATTAACTTTACTTCCTGTACCGAGAAACTGAAACAAAAAGTTATACATTTTTGGGTTTTTTTCTTTGTCGCAGAATTTAAAATGTGAAGTTGTTGCTCATGACATGTCCTCCTTTAACCAAGAATGTGTTAAATTGTTTTTACAAATATTGTACGTGTCGAAGGCGTCCTTGTTCTTTTTCCACTGTTAAAGTAGACACAAAGAGTTACTAAGAGTGGAAAATTTTTTGTTTAGCGTGTGCTAAAGAATTTTAGGAGCACATGTTTGTACCGCAAACAAAATTTAGCTCCAATGAGTAAAAATTCTCCATAGTACGGTGACTTCCACACTACAAATAGTTTCTTATCTAGCATATTTTCGACTGCAACCTGCAGACTTCTTCAGGCTCTCAAAAGACTGCAGGCTCTTAAAAGGTAAGTCTTTGTTCTGTTTACATTCTTCGTTGTGAACACGATCACCATCCGAGTTTGAAATCGCCGCTTGGTGATCGTGTTCACAATGAAGAATGTAAACAGAAGAAGGACTTACCTTTGAAGAGCCTGCAGTCGAAAATTTGGTAGATATGGAACTGTTGTGTGGAAATCAGTGTACAATGGAGAATTTTCACTCTATTGGAGGTAAATTTAATACAGTGTTCCACAGTAATGAGCGTCATTGTTACAGACTTTTTTGCAAAAAAATAAATACCTTGGTTTTCATAATGTGCAAATGAAAAGTCCATTCACAGTATTTCCAGGTAAAATACGCAAACCAAAATAGTACAATATAAGCTTCACGTAGTGGTTGCCGAAAATTCGCTAGTTTGTGAAGCTTAACTTAGACTATTTTGGTCTGTGCATTTTGCCTGTAATTGCTGTGAATCAATAACCAAAGTAAGATGGCTGAGTTAACGATTTTTGCAGGAAAAGTCGTTACTGCATGGCTTTTTTTTTGGTTTCTACCAAAATTTGATGTGTTGTACCAATTTTTATTGCTTTTGTATTGAATTACATATTGAATACTATAACACGTTACAAACTATTTAATGGAGAGTGTCATCTCCAGTAAGCAGTACTTACGCATTAGCTGAATAGAAAGCAAACTAAACTTGTTTGTTGCGAATTTTTGGATGATACTTGCCCTTCAATTCAAATACCGATGGAACGGATGATTTACTTCGGTTTTCGTTCATTATCACTTACTTCTTTTTACGCAGTACCAAAAGTGTTCCAGTTACTCCAAACTAGCAAATTTTCGAATGCTTATACTGGCATTCTTCCTCAGGCTTGGGCAATGAGACGCACACGCACCAACTGTCCTACTTCCACACCGAACACGATGATTCCCCCGGGGGCCCCCCCCCCCCCTTTCATCGATGTATCAACTTTCCAGGTTGTCAAGCTCCGCATGTGTCACTGTTGCAAGAGGGAGAAACTTCTTCCACCTCGTCTCCAGTTTTTCACACAGATCGGGGGTCACAATTTTATTAATCTGCTTAAATACAGGGTCTTGGACATTCATAAGTGCCACTGTTTTGTCTTGGCAGTGTTGGATAGCAATTGCCTCCAAAGCACGGAGGTGTGCCTCTTTGTAGGAGTTGGATTTAAGCATCAGTCTCGTTCCTTCCCAGTCAATCTCGTGCCTCGTTCTCAGTCTGTGGATGGCAACTGCACTTCTTTTGTCTCTCTTAAAGGTGGCTTTCTCGTGCTCATTGACCCTTATGCTAACTTTCCTCTTCGTTTCGCCGACATGACCAAGAGGGCAGTCACTACACGGAATCCAACACTGCCAAGACAAAACAGTGGCACTTATGAATGTCCAAGACCCTGCATTTAAGCAGATTAATAAAATTGTGACTCCCGAACTGTGTGAAAAACTGGAGACGAGGTGGAAGAAGTTTCTCCCTCTTGCAACAGCGACACATGCGGAGCTTGACAACCTGGAAAGTTGATACATCGATGAAAGGGGGGGGGGGGGAGAGAAGTGGAATCAACGCGTTCGGTGTGGAAGTAAAACAGTTGGTGCGTGTGCGTCTCATTGCCCAAGCCTGAGGAAGAATGCCAGTATACGCATTCGAAAATTTGCTAGTTTGGTGTAACTGGAACACTTTTGGTACTGCGTAAAAAGAAGTAAGAGATTCTTGCCCTTTTTCAGGGAAAACTACAGGTGTTCAACCTTCTGCCCTCTTCAGGCAGTATCCGGGGCAGAAAGCCTGCTTGTAATGGACTATTTACTGACATATATTTTGAAACAACCACTATTATATAATGAAAAATAGTCTGTAACAAGAAAGCTTGTTGGCCCGGATACTGCCTAAAGAAGGAAGAAGCTTAAACACTTGTAGTTTTCCCCGAAAGACTGCAAAAATGAACAGTATTTTCCGAAAATCGCAACAAACAAGTTTTATGTTTGCGTTCTATTTGGCTAAAGCGTAAGTACTATGTGCTGAAGATTGATTTTGAACCAAAGTAAAATGCATCTGTCGGCATTTCAAGCTTGAAACAAATAGGCTGTAGGCGTGAATTAAAAAAAGGAATGATAATGCAGTTGCTGCCTTGGTAGCGTAGATCATCTAAGGGATACGAATAGCTGGTGGGGGGGGGGGGGGGCGGGCTGGATTTTTTCCAGTAATCGAGTAAGATGTTTCAGAGATGATCAATTTTTGAAGAAATCTTTTACTTTAGCGTTCTTTTCGTTTTAGCCTTTAATAAAAAAAAATCTTCAACCCTACCAATCCTTACGATTAAGCCATAAGTGACCAGTATACCTTTCCGAAGTTTTGACCAGACTAGCCCAAAGGGTGTAGCAAAAAGTAGAAAAAAAGGTAGAGACATAAACTTGGAAAATTCCGAACCTATTCTGTAAATGCCCAGAATAGTGTGCGAGACTATCAGCCTCCTTCAGCAGCTACGGGATCTATTCCGGGCATTATTTTAGCCCATTGCAATGCGCAGGGGTTTCCTTGTTTGAATAGCTGGTTTTGCTCTTTCCCTTCGTTTACTTCTAAAACTTTTAGTAAAGTTCAAAATAGAGCCGATTTATATATATGAGAATTAGTTTGCTTCAGATGACCTAAGGCTTCAAAAAAATTCTTAAAAAATTAATTTGCTTTATCCTTGTTTATTACAATAACACCCTATTTTTTAACTCGCTTAAATACCAAAAGAACAATTAAAATTCGTTGTACACAGCATTTTGTAAATAAAAAGAAAGAATTAGAGATGTTCTAATTTTGCAGTACCGTTTTTTTTTGCCACTAGAAGCTTTGTTTGAGTGCGCTAACTTATACAACGCGTAAAAGGTCTGCGCCGCCAGCTAGATTTCTGCTGACAATTGCTGTTGAAAGTGTCGTCACAAAATACGAAACGGAAATAATAATCAGCCGACAATAACGAAGTAGTGGTCAATTAAGTTTGTTTTTAGTAACAATCAATCGTGATCAATACCGTTTACAAGTAGGGCATATTTACTAAACTAGAAGCTGGCCTGTATAAATGCGTAAAAAGCCTACCTGTCTAAAGATGGGTGAAATTTAGCTATCTACGACGTTCTGTTCCCCCGTTTGTCTTTCACCATCCCGGTTTTCCCCCTCTCCTGAAAGTCTCTGCAAACATAAACTGTGCCCTTATAAGTAACCAACTTATGATCTTAATTTAGCAGCAAAAGGGCACCAGTAATTTGTTAGCAACAGTGCTTTACCGAGCGATAGGCATGCAAAAACGATCGTGCATGCAATGATTGTTGCGCTGACAACTCTGAAATACTTCAACTCTTGTAAATCCACACCTAAATAAATAAGTCTTTCTATTGTATCAGACTGCCAATTTCAAGCCTCGTAATTAACTATACCATGCGCAACGGCTGTTTGCTGTGACGTCACCGTGAGTTAGCCAATGACGAACGAGAACAACGGATGTTTGGCCGTCTGATTGACTAGCCCAGACACGTGATGTGCACGTCACACCAAACAGCCATTGCGCGTGGTATACACGTCCTCATTTGGTATAAAAGTAAGCTTTTAAGTGAAACACTGATTCTTTCATTTTGCTTATCAAATCAACAAAGACAAAATCTTTAGCCAGCCAGGTGTGCACATTCTGCACGCCAGCAATGAAAAACGACTTGCACCGAAATTGTCAAGTTTGTATCGGATTGTTATCCAATTGCATCCGGGTAGTGTTAGTCCACACGCCTCGTTAGTCCACTCGGCGATTGAAAATAATGTGTTACAGAAAACCAATGCTGATCCGTTAAAACTAGGGCCCTTCATTTTTGACGGGTTTTAGCCAGTATTTAAAGAAAAATTCAGGTTTTATTTCGTGCTTTATGGTAACGCTGCCGCTGCCAAAAATTATTGTAAGTCACCTCTCCGAATATGGGGGTATCAAATTACGACGTGAACAAAATTTGTATTTGCTGCCGCTGAAGAATATTTGACAGCGCATACCTCTGCTGCTGCATTTTAAATAACTGGTGCACATTTCGGATGTTGTATTTTTGCCTTTTTTGATTGATGCTTGTTTTTTTGGCAGAAAAAATAATAATATGTATACAAGTTAAATCTGCTAACCTGCTTTGCTCATAACAGCTGTACCTAGTGGCAAGAAATGGTTCTAAAATTGGTAAATCTCTAATTCTTTCTTTTATTGTATAAAATGATGTATGAAACGGATTTTTTTAATTGTTCTTTTCTTATTTAAGAGTTAAAAATGTTTGGTGTTGTTTTAGACAGGTTTAAATCACAGAATTTTCCCTTTAATGGTAGGAAGTGATGAGCATGTTTCCTCTATTCTATAAGTTTATGAAAAGAGTCCTCTACTATGGAAGAGAAACATAGTTTTGACATTCAAGATACAATATTAAAAACACACAGGTTTACAAGTCATTTTATATTGCGCATCTTAAATGGTTGGCGACTAGTAATAATCGATCTTCTAACCTCAATTAAAATTCTCCCGTGTTGTGTTGGTGCAGTGAAGGTGAACCGTAGCTGTAAGGCTTGGCTGAACAGGCCGTCAATGTGCGTTAATGCTTTGGCTGCTCAGGTGGGAGCAACCAGTTGTTGCTGCCGAGTTGAAGGAGCAAGTTGTCGTGTCTGGAGGAGTGGAACTTCTGGTGTTAATGTGTGTTTTTAAATTTTTAAATCCAATTATAATGAGTGCTGCGAGTTGGTTACTGCACCACGGGTTTGGCCCCGTGTGATTTTTGAACCGCACGTTGTGTTTGGTACACCGATCACCCGCGTGCTGGGATGCCTAGCTGATTGATTCCTACATCGTCTACATACTCTGAAAATGTGCATTCTTTAAAGTTTGTTTCGTTCAGTGCTTCGACAGGTGTTTTTACCTGGAAAGTGTAATGTTGAACACCTGCACTGTGCAGCAACATTACTGCTGCTACGACTGCAATCCTAGACATAGGGATGGGCTCTATGTATTGGCTTAGCTGGAGTTATTGTAGTTCAGCCGATTTGTACTAAGGATCTGGTTGGGATATGTGTTTAGTGTTTTTGTAAGAAATATGCTGCGGAAACGATTTGGTGCAGTTTGTAGATGACTGATATTGTGAGTATACTTTTATGTTATGTTACTTGCACTGAGGTTAAGATTATGGAATAAAGCTGCTTGGGAATTTTGGTGGGTGTCAGATTTGCACAAGTATTAACAAAATGGAACATAGGCTACAGTGTTTGGTAAGTTTAACATTATGGTAACTGTCTGAAATTATGCTGAATTGGTAAATTAAAAGGGGCATGCAGAACATACGGCAGTTAGGAACCGGTGATTATTTATAGTTTGGGGGAGGGGGGGGGGGGATAACGGATTTTCGTTTTTACACAAACCAATGAAAGGGGAACGTTTTTTTTTTCCCAAAAAATGAAAAAAATTCTAAAATATCTTAGCCGGTGGGGGGGGGAGGGGGCCCCCCCCCCCCAATCACGTAAGCTGTTATAATATTTTGACATTATTAATAGTGTCATCTGATGACTGGTTCTTTAAAACCACTTTCTAAAACAAATGTTTGCTTTATGGGTTATTTTTGACGTTGCAGTTAACTGTTCTTGCTTTGAAGGGCATGGACATGCTGACTCGAACTGCCTTAGTAGTACCAATATGTATCCCTTACATCAAATGTTATTCTACTTTCGTGAATCGTCAATCTCGGTCTAAAGATGGTTTAAACAAAATTTCTTTGTTTTCAAGAACATACTTTTAAGTCGTGGCTTTTTTTCTAAGTAATGGCAAACCTGTCGATGCGTAATGCTATTTTTAAATTAGCCCCAGAGAAAATCGTCTACACTTAACCAGAAAAAGTATAAAAAAAAGCTTGATTTTTGCAGGGGGGAGGGGGGAGTATCAGTGTGCCTTTACGCATTGAGTGAGGGGAGGTCTTTATTTCCAGAGTACTGGGAGGATCATCGAACATTTTCAGTCACATTGTCAATTCCTCCGCCCCTTCCCCCTCCCCCCCCCCCAACATAAATAAAATGTGGCCGCTTTAGATGGATACATTCGGATATCTGTTTCGTCACATGTGTGGTTCGGCAGTACCCTTTATTCCTTGAATTTTTTTTAGATTAAAACTCGTTCTGATGCAACTTAATTAAGGAAAGGTAAAAAAAAAATGCAGTGCAAACATTTAACCGTTTTTCATTATAAGATTTTGTGGGGGTGGTGAGTTAGTTTTTAAAGGGTCAAACGTGCGTTTGATGTGAAAATTAATAGCCAAGATTCAGTAAGCCTTTATTGTGGACTTGTGTTATACGGACTAGTACATTAGCCACCTTTATACACTTAAAATCTAGGGCGGATCCAGAACGAAGTCTTGGAGGGGCCCGCAGAATGACTTTTCTACGTTTTCGTGCATTTTTTTTCGTAATTTAACTGAATTTTTCCAAATTTTCGGCAATTTTTCGTGTTTATTTGCCTTGGCACAATTCGTTCAAGTGACATGACCCGATTAACACTCATCTTCACCAAGTAAGATATTAGATCTTTTAAAACTCGATCTCACAATATCTTACTAATTTTCGACAGCTTTAGCAAGTTTGGTGGTATAACTGCTTCACATCTGTTCTCCTCGGGCACTAAGTTTCAGTCCGTTCTCCGTCTCCAACTACGTCTTCATTTTGTGTTTTTAAAAACGGCGCCTTCCTAAAGCTGTCGAAAATTCGCAAGATATTGTGAGATCGAGTTTTAAAAGATCTAATATCTTACTTGGTGAAGATGAGTGTTAATCAAGTTGGACATAAAGTCTCGGAAAATATTGTAATTTTTCACCGTAAAGAACTCCATCATTTGGTGACATGACCCAGTTAAGAATTAGGGTTCAGTAAGCAATCTTTATGCCAGTGGACAAGTGACCGTATCGGTAAAGGCGGTATGGCAGTGATCCGGCGATGAGTTGGCTTCTGGTTCGAATCCGGGTCACATCACTAGTCCTACCCCCTCGACGTTGGACTGCCCTGTTTCCTCCAATCGAGCAATTTTTACCAGTTAATCAACTATTTTCGCATGGATATCTGTTACTTAGTTTGCGTTGAAATAATCAGTAAGTCGATTTTGTGATACTCTGGGGATCATAGAAATTAAATGAAGTGTGGCTCGATGCCAAGGGGGGGGGGGGGGGGGGTCGCGAACGATACGGCTATTGTAGTGTTGATTTTAAGCATTGATTTTATACAGGGTGATCAGTTAAGTTGTGACGCAGCTTGATAGCTAAAGTATTACTGAATGATATGTTACGAGACCCGGGTGATGTGATGAGGCCAAGAGGGGCCACTGATTGGACAAGAAATGGATGACCTTGCCAAATGTTATCAAATAACGTCTTAAATATGCACCACACACCATGAGTATAGGAATATGTAAGAGAGACATTACCACTGAAAAAATAAATAAAAATCTGACCAGATATGAAGAAGCCTTACGTACCTAAATTGGCTACTTTCGACCCCTGAAAGTAGACGATGCTTCCCTGCATGACGGGGTGTTTGAGTGGAATGCCATTCAGGGGTCGAAAGTAGCCATTTTACGTACGTCATAGGTTCTGCAAATCTAGTCCGATTTTTGTTCCGTTTTTTTTTTTTTCATTGGAAGTGTCTCTTTCTTTCATCTTCGTAATTTATACTCATGGTGTGTGGTTCATATTTAAGAAATTAGCAGTTAAATGACCTTGATAACATTTGGCAAGGTCATCCATTTCTTGTCCAATCAATGGCCCCTCTCGGCCTCATTACATCACCCAGGTCTCTCGGCATATCGTTCAGTGGCACTTTAGCTATCAAGCTGGGTCACAATGTAACTGACGTTGGGATAATTAGATAGCTTTCCACATTTTTCTTTTTTTGTAGTTCACTGTAGTTATAGGCAACGATAGTTTTCACTTTTTTTCATGCATACTCTAAAATTAAACAGCCCACGTAAAGCCTTGGTTCAGTAACACTGCGTTATTGTATAACGACCCTGACTTAGTTGAGGTATTTCCTTTTCGTAGCCATTGTTTTCATGCTTTTGCCAGTGGGCGGCCGTGTTTCACAGAACTCTAAGAGTCAGTGGAGGCGATGCAAGCAAGAACTGAGATGTGTTATTGTTCTGCTGCTTTGAACAGATACGACATTAGCCGCAAGCCTAGTGGAAAATGAGTATGTGTACATTAAATGAATGCATGTTAGCCGTTTTAATGGCTAGAAGAAGGAGTTGCAAGGCTGCATTTAGCTCATGGTGGTAGCGTTTCTTAAAGGGATGGTTTTTTGTTTGGGGAAAGGGGGGAGAGCGAAAGTATTTTGTCTTAAAGAAGGAACAATAAGCATGCTGTAATGCTGTATTGTATTCAATTTGGATTTAAGCAGGGGAAAAAGCAACTATGCCCATCAGCAATGAAGGTGCCAATGTCAAGGGTTGTGGAATACTACTTCCTGCTTTTTTCTTATTTCCAGCTTTTTTTTTTTTTAAACATTCCTGATTACTCACTGTCCACTGTCTTTTCTAATTTAAACTAAAATTAGAATTTGGGGGTGTGATTTCCCCAACCCTGGGGTATTAAAAGGGGAGAGACTTTTGCCACCGAAGGAACAATTATTGGAAGCCTTTCTTTAAATACCAGTAAACCAGCTTGCACCTAGACCGGGGGCTGCCGCCAAGTTACTTAATAGCGATCTCCACCACAGTGCAGATTACATTACATCACATTTCATTCCAGTACAGATTGGTCAGATTTGGTAGATTTTAAAATTTGGAAGGCTGAAAACTCCGGCTGGTTTCAAGATTTTGTTAGAAAGAATTCGAGGATTTTTTTATTTTTATTTCAATTTACCCTGATTGCTTTGTATCCTGATGGGTTCGAATCCCCGTATTTCGATTCCGATTGCTTGATTGCTTTACATCTCGATTGCTTTTTACCCCTGATTGCTTCAATTTTACTCCCGATTGGCTCGAATTTTACCGGTTTCTTGAATTTGCTCCGGTTTGCATGGATTTGTAGATTTTGACACGGATTGGCACCAATTTGCGCGATTTTCCTGGATTTGTAGATTTTATGTAGATTTATTACGAGTTAATAGTTAGCAACGACCAAATGTCTATCAATTTTACACTTTAAATTGATAAATTGATAAAAACTATTTATCAATTTAATTGTAAAATTTTATGGACATTTTATAGGTCATTGCGTAATTATTAACTTCGTAATATTCTTCAGCTCAAAATAAAATGAGCTTTTCGGCATTCAGATTTATGTGGATTTGTAGATTTCACGTAGCTTCGTAAATCTTTAGGCATTGAAGATTTCGGCGTATTGTCGGATTCTGCGGGTAGGCCCAACGTCTGATTTAATTAAACGGGTAGACTGAATGACGAGTTATTCATTTATCACTTGTCATGTTTTCCTCATATTAACTATATATTATTAATCCAGCCTGTCTTAACAAAGGAAAATGTTTTTGGTTGATCGTCTAACGTATTGTTCTGTTGTTTCTTCTCCTTTTCTATTGGCTCTCCAGAAATTCACTAATATTTTCGTTGGCATTTATGATTATGAGGAATCAGGTTTCTGAAGGCTCTTAAAGTTTTCCCTCTTAAATTCCATCGGCTTTGAGCGGTTTGGTTTGGATGATTTAGTTTTTAATTATTCAGGTGGCTTCTTTGCCAGAACGATGATTAAACTTTCTTTAATAAATATTTCAGAAAGTATTTACTTGGGGGAATATACCTCTTAAATTGCGTCGACTTTGGGCTGGGTAGGTCTTGTTTTATTTTTATTTATTTATTTTTTTTTAGTTTTCTGTTCTTTATGGTTTCGTTTCCAGAACGGTGATTGCATTTCCTCGTAAACATACTACTCCAGGAAGGAACTGTACCGTTTAAAAAATAATAATTATTATTGGATTTAAAAAAAAAAAAAATAGTTTCTGTGCCAGCGTGGCCAGCGCGCTTCGGTACGGCACGGCGCCACATGCGTTATTTATTAAGTGTGAAATCCAACAGGTGCCAAGTCGTGCTAAAGTAACGCGCTTGAGGCTCCCAAAATAAACAACAATGGTAATACGATTATTCATCTTTGGGGGTGGGGGGGGGGGGTGTGGACTGAAGATGGATTTTTTTGGATGGGGTTAAATTGTGTTAGGCCATTCAAGAGGGGGGCCCACACAAAAAAATATCAAACTGGATGAAAAAGTCACTGTAGAAAATTTCTAAAAACTCCTCTCAGCTTCTGGGGGAAGCCCCACCCCCCAAGATGTGAGTGTTTACAAGGTTTTGAAGCGTTCAGTATTAGTGCTTCCTAGTGTTGGAGGTTATGTTTTTCAGGGTTTGAAAGAAGGGAGGAGGGTCATTGAAAATTTGTAGTTCACAATTTTATTTTCATGCCCCCCCCCTGGGGGCATAAATAATACCCGGTCGTGTATTAAATATAAATAGATAGACATAAATCGCTGGAAATAATGTTAAGGAAAATTGGAAATTAGCCAACAGCGAAAATCATGCACTAGAAATAACGTAGTTCAGTAAGCCACCTTTATGCACTTACGTTTCGTCAGATTGGCATGACCCGGATTGTAACCGGATACCCATAGCCCCCAGATCACTTGCATAGCGCCTTAACCGATATGGCCACATCCTCCACTGGCAGTGGTAGTGTTTGCCAGTGGAGGATGTGGTCATAGCGATTACGGCGCTATGCAAGTGATCTGGGGGCGAACTGGGTAGCCGGTTCGAATCCGGGTCATGCCACTCCGACGAAACGTAAGTGCATAAAGGTGGCTTACTGAACTACGTTATTTCTAGTGCATGATTATCGCTGTTGGCTAATTTCCAATTTTCCTTAAGTGTATTAAGTATCACATCAAACCTCTAAGCGAGGCTATGGTCGGGGATGTCCCGACGCGGTACGGTACGGCCACTATGGCGTTGAATTATTACATGTGAAATTGATATGACACATCCCCGATATTTTTTTTTTATTAACAAACAAATAAAACGGGTCACATAGGCGAAGACAAACTCTGCATCTCCTCTGACCATGCGGATCTAAACTTAAAAATTTGTCAAATTTGTTTCATCGCTCTATTTGCCATCATAGTCTGTGGCGGGGCCAATTGCGTACTATTTTTCTCGACCAAACTACCATCATTAAACGTATAAAATGGCACGTTGGTTGGGAATTTTTGTTCTCAATTTCCACACGATGGTTTTTGCCCTTCACCCCACTTGGTGATGCGTGGAGAGAGGGAGGGAGGGAGGGAGGCAGTCGAAGTCATGGGATATTTGTTCCGTTCTGGTGTCTGATTTACGTCCATGAAGGAAGAATGGTGAATTGAAGGACAAGACGTTTGATTTTATAGATCGGTGTGGATGGGGGGAAAAATTGTCTCTTTTTTGGTTTTTGTTGCAAACTAGGTGCTTGCCCGTGAAAATTGGAAGAAATTCGTGACAAGCGTTGGCTACTCGTAAGTGTTATTACCAGTAGTGTTTTAATCGTTTCCTTGTAACTGGAAGAGGTGCACTTTTCAAGCATCCACAGGTTGGCTGTAGGCCCATTTTCGAATGACTCGTATGTTTAGTAACAATAAAAGAGGCAGAGGGGAAATCTTTGATCGTGTAATAACGCTCTTAAGGTTGGTGTGCTACCCCAGGGTGCACGGGTAGTCGCGAGCATGGGGCTTCAGATTCGATAGGCGTTTTGGTCCCAGCCGTATATCTCTGGCTTCTTACTGGCCTGGGTTCGATCCTGGTGATGGGACGTGTATATGTGCAGGTTTTTCTCAGGCTGCTTCCCGCCTGCTGCACGAGGGTTTCCTGTGGGTACTCCGGTTTCCTTCCTCATGCGGCAAAAAACAACCGACATGATGGTGTTACCTTCCACTTAATATGTGCCGCTTAGTCCTTCAAAACGCTCTAAGTTTATTGGCCGAACTTTCTATTCTATTTTAACGTCAGTGGTTTAAAGAAATATTCATTGGATGATAGCAGAAATAAAAACTTACGTCATTGGAGGGCTTGTTTCGTAGAAGCTATAGCGTTTTTAGAAATGTCGATTGCTGAAAGATTTTTTTCCTCCAGTTATGGTCAGTATTTTTTTTTGTGGATCGCCCCACGGGAATTACATAAAGAAATTCATGACTCGGTCCAAAAAAAATTCATAACCACTCCCCCCCTCCCCAAGAGATGTAAAAGATCTGTCCCTCAAGTCTTTTTAAACTCCAGTTATAAATTCGAAACATTTCAAAGTTATTTCTATCAGTGTAATGTCACTTAACGTGCACGTTTCCCACACTCGTGTGTGAACGTGTAAACACCTTTCTCTTTGTAACGTTGGCCTAGATTTTATTGTTGGCATCGTCACCTTTTATTGTCATTCACAACTGTATCCTCCAACGCCATTTATTTTATGGGACGTGCCTGCCACCACACCGGACCCCCCCCCCCCCCCATCTCTATTTTTAGCTTCTCTCATCCAGTAATATCCCGGTGCTAAAATATGCTGCTTTTCCTCCACATTTTCTGAAAATGGGGTCGTCCTGTGGGGGTGGGGGCGCCGCAATTGGTCCCTAATAGGCTTTTGGATCTTGGTCCGTCCCCCTCTCCTCTGCACTGCCCTGGCAATCTTGTTTAAATGCTACTAGCGTTGCAGTCAGAGAAAGTTGTTGTTGCTGCTCTTCCATGGCCTGTTGCTCTAGTGCTCGCTAGCGTTCGGCTTCATCGAACGTAAATTGTGTGTTGTTGTTGCCTGGCCTGGATTCGTGGTTGTGACAGGTATGGCTCGTTTACTCGTGACGTTTGCTTTGGTTAGTGTACGTTTGTTGTTGTTGGAAGGGGTGGGGGGGGGGGGGGGTATCATAAGGTGTTGTTTTAGTTGGCATAACTAGAACGTAAACAGAGGTGATACGTGTTGCGGTCCCGGTTGGCGGTTGGCACGACCGTTTCGTGTTATGTCTCCCGAACATGAAGGCGAAAATTGGCACCGGCCAGTAGCTGGCTGGCGAGTAAATGCCGTCAGTTGGCGATTAGAAAATGGTTGTCCAGTGGTTTTTTTTTTTTTTTTTGAAAAAGATTCAGGTAGGCGTGACGTACCCAAGTGATGTCACACTCATTTTGTTCTTTTTTAAAAAAAATCCCCCCCCCTCTTCTCCCATCAAACTTTGTCACAACTTTTGCACACCCCTCCCCCCCCCCCAGAAAATGACTTCACAAACGTCAACACCCCTCCTCCTTTCCATTGCCGATGAAGAGGGGACAACACGCATGGAATTTTGGGCCTTTTTTTTTCCCCCTGTTTGGTGGTAGCCTAAAATATTCGTCCAATATTCAGATTTTATATCCATTCTGATGGTTTTTGTTGTTGTTTTATTTTTGCTTTTCACCCCGTTTTGTAGTTTGGCTTGTAACGTCACAAATTTTGTGACATCCTTTCCCCCCCCCCCCCCCCAA